>RPOG01000005.1:455292-619866 GCA_008086565.1 Thalassoma bifasciatum
AAAAAAAAAAAAAAAAAAAAAAAAAAAAATGAAGAAATCTTAAAATAATAATAATAATAATAATAATAATAATAATAATAATAATAATAATAATAATAATAATAATAATCACCTGCACAGACATTATACAAGCTCAGCCTCAATAGGTTTCTATCACTTTACAAAAAAATGCGTTTTGCTTCTTTCTTTTATTTTCAATCCTTTTAGTTAAAATTTACCATAACGGACAGTTACATACAGATGCTGATATTTGAATATTGTTTTATCCTCCTGTTGCATCCGCATATCTGGACATCACATTTGTGCCTCCCAGACCTATGATACAATACTTTTTTAATTTTTACTTTAATTTTTGAATCTTTGATCCAAGAGCCATAGTTAGAGCTAGGGACACTGACCATGTGATATTTTGGTGATATCCCATTTAACACCCGATTCAGTCAAAAAGGAGTGTAGCAATTCACAATGACACTCTCAACTAAAATCAAACAATTAACGAATAATAAAATGAAATTAAATGAAAAACGCTTTATTCATTCCAAAAGATAAATTTCAACATTGTTGTAATATTTTGTTATTTTATTTATTTATGAATTTATGTGGTTCTTACAACATAACTTCCATATATAGCATAACTAAAAACATATAAACAATTGCTCTGTCATTTTCTAGGAGTAGAACCTAGAGAAAGTACGTTCCCAAACAGAGGATCACGTTTTTAAAAAAATGTTTTCAAAGTCTCCCTTTCAATAGTCATGGCATTTAGGTCACACTGACTATTAACAAAGCTAAGTGTGCGAATAAAGGACTCAAAGACAGATGGCATGTGATAACTAGCTGTGTAATTTATTAGGTGAAAAAAATGTTTCAAAATTCAATCAAATAAATCTACAATTACAACATCATTAACAGTAATTAATCATACTTATTTTTAAAGAAAAGCAGATAAATTTGCTGTTCAGTAAATGCAAAATATAAAAGTCAAGAGCTTCAGTTCAAAGCAACACCAAAATAAATAAGCACACAAGTTTGTTCTGAATTCATACATTTATCAAAGAGGCAATGCATATGCTTGGCTTTAATGTTTTTTTGTCCCAAAGGCTGCTTATTAACCAACATGTAAAAAGAAAAAAAAACTCAAACTGACTGAAAAAAGTTATAGTTTGGCTGTGACTGATGCCTTTTTTGATATGAGTGTTCACAGGAAAAGTTAAACTGAATTCCCAGGAAGATACTCTGGTGGAGGAGGCTGTGAAGACAAGGTTGGAACCGAGAATATTTTACTTTGCTCAGGTGCAATGAAAGAGGACGCCCCGCTCGGATCTAAAAAACACAAAAGACAGTTTTATTATTATGACAAATGCAGTCATTCCAATCAAAATCTTCTTCTGTAGTTATCCTACATCTTTCTTTTGATTGAAGTCTAGAGATCCTTCTTATTACCTTCATCGTTTCTTTTTTCCTGTGGAAGAGCGATGTCCTCTTCCTCATCTGGGCCCAAGTCTTCGATGATGACCTTGTTTGGGGCATCTTTGCCTTGTGACCCTGTGTTCAGGGTTTCCACTTGGACAGGAGTTGACTGAGGACTAGGGGCTTCAGGAGGATCAAGGACTTCAGTCGGGGCTGGACCAACGTCTAGGACTGGGTCTTGGTCTGGGGCAGGGACTGGAACAGCACTTGGTGCCAAAACAGGAGCCAATTCCTGGACAGAGATCTGAGCCGTATCTAGAATTTTGGTGGAAGAGGAAGATGGATCTGAGGGTGAAATGAGAGCTGGGGTTGGATCACCTTGAGCCGGAGAGGTCAAAGTCGGACCAAAGACCAGGTTTTTGGAGGGTCCAAACAGTTGTGGAGGAGCTGGGGCAACAAGGACAGAGGTTGGCTGTGATTCCAGGGATCTTGCTGTCTGATCTGGTATGACCTCTGCAGGCTCGGGTACTTCTGTGGGAGCTACCTGAGCCACTGTCACCTCTTCCTGACTGACAGATATCTCTGGTGTTGGCTCGTTCTTCCTGGGCCTCCCTCTTCTTTTAGCACCACTCTTGTTTTCAGCTCTTGATCTTTTTCTCTGACTCTCCTCCCTTTAAGAGTACAACAATTGTAATCAACAGCAGTTGAGATTGATACTGATCTTTGTGATACTCTAGCAAAGCTAATGTACAAAGTCCTTGACCTGTATCTGGGGCGTCAATAAAAACACCAGTGCATGCAACCTTTGCTTTCCTCTTGCTCCACATTCAATATAAACGAATAAGCGATAAGACACTGATAATGTATTGAGACTGACGAGTGCCGTCTCTTGCTGTACAAGTCTGGTCTCATCTAAACATTCTCTACATATGTCAAAATTTTCTTCTGAAGCTACAATAAAACTTCTGTGGACATATGTGCAAGCTCATGTTGTGTTAAAATTTGACACAGTTCTTAACTTTAAGCAAAACTCTAAACCAATGTAGCTCCAAATGTAGGTCACTTCACTAGCATTGTGCTTCATAATAACTTTACCCAAAAACCCACTGGTTAGTCTCCTTTGCTTCTGCTT
Organism: Thalassoma bifasciatum; assembly: GCA_008086565.1. NCBI lineage: Eukaryota > Metazoa > Chordata > Actinopteri > Labriformes > Labridae > Thalassoma > Thalassoma bifasciatum. Next base: position 457,835 of record RPOG01000005.1, read on the forward strand.
CAGCCTTCCTCTTCCTGAGAAGATCTCTGTCTCGCAAACGTCGACGGATCCCCCCTGTAAACAGAGAGCCATGTCGAGGAACCATTTTTACAGGGGTCATTTATAAAAACAGGCAAAGTTGTGTTTTTGTCTATGAGTGGAAAAAGTCAAAATCTAGCACCACAAGAATATGCATTGCAAGGCAATTATTTCTTTTTATCCACACAATAAAAATTCTGACAGAAATATTTCCTCTCATATGTTCAAAGAACCATGACACAGAAAGACTGTACTTGTCTCTTCTTTTGTTGCAACGAGGCCCAGATGGTTAAAATATTTGTGTCCAACAAAGACTCAAAACACCACACAGTGTGCAAATGCATTACTGACTCCTTCTGCTTTCCATGACAGAAAAGCCAGAGCACTTAGTTTAAAAGGTTTTCTTTTGTCTCTGTATTTTTTTACTTCTCAATTGGAACTAGGAGTAGTCCTAAAAATATAAGGTCGAGAACCAAGTGAACAACACTTCAGGGGAGGTAAGACTCAGGAAGAAACTTACTTCAGTCAGTAACTGCCGCCCTTTCGTCTCTTTTCTTCCGTCTTATTGAACACTGACAAAAGATAAGGGTGGGGATTCTGAATTATCTGGTTAACCATTACCATAGTGCTGGTAGAGCTCTTGCAGCTCTGTTCTTATCATATTTGTAAAGCTGTAGGAGTTGGCACAGTGCTGAGAAAGAGAAAAAAAGAGACTGAGGCAAGTTTGTGTGTGGGCACTGTACAATAGGGACTAATGTATGTGGAAAATTAAAGGGAATTTTTTGTTTTGCATGCATGTCAACAAGCAAAATTGTTTAATCTGCTCAGGAATGGAAAATTTTTGCTGAATTAAGATAATTATTCAATGTCCAAGTTTCCTATCATTCTTGTAATAAATGTTTTGGGTTTGATAAAACTATTATATTTCAATATACAGAAGTGTATGTTGATCCTTATATATAAGAAAGATGCATAGTTAAAATGAAAAGCACACCAGTTTTATACCAGTGTGCCTATGCATCCAACTCTTTGTCCACATTTATGTAATAATATGATTGAATCACAACTTGAATTAGGAGTATAACATAACGAAATGATATGAAGTATGGATATTGTACAGTGTAGTAAGGGTTGCACAAAGAAAGGAGTGAAATATAAAATCATATAACGCATCAAAACAAAAAGCACAACAATCTTTAATATCAAAAATTATATGTAGTGTTAGCAATGTACATTGTGGTAAATCCCGATTTTTAGGGTTAATGAAGTAAAAACGCTATTCTTTCATTCTACATCATAATTGAATCTAAAACAGTCTATTGTGAAAAACTTTGAGTGGATTTTAATATTGAAAAGACATCAGATGGTTTGATAATGTCTGTCTTTCAAAGTGAGGGGGGTATCAACCCATCTTATCTCACACATGGAAAGCAGCTCTGTTGGGGTGTGTTCTCAATCTCCTCGCAGCACATTGAGCCCTGATGTGTGTGTTTAAGACTCTCAGAGAAAAGAAGCAGTCCAGTAGAGTAAATAACACTCAACTGCCAATTGACTCCAGTGCTGAAGGGGGTATGTCGAGGGTCTCTCCTTACCTAAATTCTTATACATCTGACTTGAAGCTTGTTGCTCTTCAAGTAAACACACACATACACACCTGCACACACACACCATGCATGCCAGCGGCTGCATGTCAAATCCTAAAAATTCTGGTTCATGTACACTCTTCAAGCAAATTTACTGCAGAAAATAAAAAGCAAAATAAAAGCACATATACTGGATCTTTCTATCATACTAGGAATTGACCGGCCAGGAGAGTAAGGCCTTTTTTTGGAGCACACCATTATATTCAATTAAGATTGACAGACACAAAATCACACAGCCTGACCATCTTGAAAATCTCAAACATCAATGCTGAAACGTAGTTACAAAGCTATCGAGACACAATAATGGCCTGCTGCTGAGTTTGAAATTCTTTCCAAATGACAGATTGTTATAATTTTTTTTCATTTCTACCAACAAAAGCAGAGAAAATTATCATCCACACATGCTTTTTTGTTGCATAATAAAACTCAGTCTTCAGAATTCACAGAAGATATTACAGTGCCATCTTCTGGTGTACACGTTTCACTACCAAACACTGATTTAAAACTGCTAAGCTGTTTTTTCTAGATGTATAACTCAATGAAGCCCCCAAATAAAAGATTTTGCTTATGCATCGGTTTGTTTTGATGTGTTGTGTGGGTCCTGTCTCAGTCTATCAAATGTTTGCCATTTCACTTGTTCCCAAATTCAATCCATATTTTTTATGTGAAAACTCTAACTGTCGGGGCTGAATTATATTTAAACTTGCAAACACCAACATATCAAGCTCAGTGGACTTCCAGGAGAGAGTTCTTGTGCCTCAGGAAGTGAAGTGGGGGTGGGGTAGGAGGGGGGAGCCCTACTCCACATGCATCTACAATACTCCCTTTACTGAAAACCAAATAAACCAACCCCTCCTTTCAAGCAATGTGCCCCAAACGGGACTAAACACATTGGCATTTATAAACCACAAGTACATCAAATTGTTTTTAATATGAACTTTATTGATCAAAATTGGCACAAGGGATATCAACAGTTTTGAAAGGGTAACAGTAAAACCACACATGTACCAAACAAAGACCAGGTTTTTGCCTCAAAGCTCAACAGGTCTGAGTTGTCATCAGGACGGTTTCTTTGTGATGCCGGATTTTTGCTTAACTTTCACATTTATGGGGCAATTATAATATAATTTGGACCATGTTCTCAAATTACAAACTTCACTGAGATAAGCAGATAGACAAATTTTAACATATGACCTACTTCGCTGATAACTGCTTGCCATACGGACTTATTTGGCTAAATTGTACACATGTGTCAGTTCTTTATCGATCAAATTAATCTGACTCCAAGCAAGAGGGGCAATTTTTTTCCACAGAACACAGTTCAGTTCTCTCCTTGCAGAAATAAATTGCACCACAGCACTGTTTCGGGGCAGCGTCATGTTTTGTGACTGCAATGCCTTCATAGAGGCGATGGGCGTTTCTGGACACAGATGGCGCTGTTGAGCATATATTTTGTTTCAGTCCCGTTTCCCTCCATGGTTTCTCCTCTCTCCGACTAACTTAGCGTTTGGCTCAGTTCATTATACAGTCCTATATTCTCCCTCCATTAGGGCATCTCTGCCTTTGGACTGAAGATCCCAGCAAAACCCCGGAGAGAAAAGTTTAACTTTCATAGGGCACGATGGACATGAAAAAGAGGATCCACTTGGAGCTAAGAAACAGGACACCGTCTGATGTGAGTCGTGCTTTTTAAAACCAACCCTTAGTTTTCTTGCTAGCTCTGTTAGCCAGCTTGCTACTTTTTTGCTTTGCGAGTGACCTGTGTGGCTAGCGTAATGGTGACCACATGGGCTTTAGATTGTGTTACTCGTTTATAATAGGGTGGAAAACACTCGCACAACAAGCTCAATCCGTTATACTGTTCGGCATTGGGCGTATAGGGGCAACAAGACGAGAAAAGCTATATTCAGTCGTTACTTTGTAACGGCGATTCCTCAGCTTGCTGGCATTATTGCAGTGCTTTAACCGTTTCGCAGCCTCCCCGGTCAGTGGTGCACACACGATTCAGCTTGAGTCCACCTTTGTAGCACAATTTCTAAACTTCTTTTTACGCTGATATAGGAGGGAATGTGCTTCCTGTGCCGCGTTTGGCATTCGCAGAGAGGTATATTTAATACAGACCTTGGAAGCCATGTTTGTTGCTAGCATAACTGCTAATGGGGCGCCTTTTAATCACAAATGTTCTTAAAAACTCCCGAAACGTTCTTGCAAAAAAAGGCTTTAGTCCACATTCACACGGGCGACCAACGATCACGAGTTTTGTGTCAAATTTTCTGTAGAGTACATCAATATCAAGTGCCCGAATTCAGCAGCGACAACAAAAAAACAGTCACTTGATTCACCAGTCATCCATACCTTGAGCATTTATCGATGAGAAAATACAACCACAACCAGAGACAGTTAATATTTGCTCACGCTGGACTGACCCGTGAAGTATCCTTGTAATGTGGTTTCTTTTTTAACCAGGTTTCAGCTGTTGCGATTCGCAAGTTTTTAAAGGGAGTGTGCAACCGTTATTTCTCGCAAAAGAGCCTCCACACTTATACAGCAGCTGTGCTTCCTTCTCATATCGATGCATATAATCCAAACAAACCATACATACTTATCTAAATCTAGTGATTTAGACGAGTCTCTTATTCAGTCAGCAGCCACCTAACTTAGTATTTTGTTCCCGCCATATTACCCCCTTCGCTACACCAGGCGAAGACAACAAAACGTGTCAAATTGTACTCTTGATCAAGAAAAACAATAGCCTGCCCCATCGACAAACGCCATGAAAGATTGTGTTGGCGTTGCTTGCAACTAGAGTCGGAGATCTGTCGGCTAAAGGTTTCATCAACCGAGCCATGCTGCTTGAATGACACAGAGATCCGGTGCACCGCGCCTGATGCGTGGGCAGCCAAAAACTCGACGGTCGGCGTCCCCTCCCGACTCATGCACGACAAAAAACCTCATCTAACACCAGAAAATTACAAAAGAAATGTGTAATTAACGTGAATTACTATATCTTCGCAGCAGTTTTGCCGTTGAACTGTTCGGAGAACTGCACACGGTATCTCAGGAATCGCCATGTTGTCATTCTGTCGTCTTTGAAGCTCTGGGAGAAAGGAACTGTCTCCATCTTTGTTTTTACTAAATTTCCGTTCTCAACATTTTTCCTTCGCCACTTCGACCTGAAAACGACGTTGTACCCTGTAACAAACTGCCATTATCGCTCGTTCGCTCGACGACAAGTATATTCCACTTCCCCAAATGAAAGCTGGTTTAACGAAAAAAGAAAAGCTTTTCTATGGGTGTATTCGCAATCCTTTCCGTTGCTGTTGGGTTGGCTAATGGCGGGCAGACAGACCTCTGTAGCTGCTCCTCTACCGCACGGCAGCGTTTAAAAGGGGCAATGGCTAGCGTGTAGCAACCTAGCTCACTAAAATCATTGCATTTGTCATTAGTGACTGCATCAGCAGGCCATGGGAAGCTACTGCTGTACTCATCCTCCTCTCAAAGACATCACTTCATTGACTTATGCGCCGTTTGTAACGAGGCACACATCGACTCAGAGTGTTTTAGAAGGCGGCGTAGTACTCTTTTCAGTGTTTTTCCCGAGAAATCATGATCTTTCACGTTTGAAAACAACTTTTTTTTTTGCAACATATTGTCTCCACACTGAATTGCGCAACTAGTGTTAGCTTTAACTGACTCAAAGTAACTCCGCCTTCAGACTTGTTTTTCCAAACATTTCACAGTAAATAACCGTACAAAATATGCTTTTGTGTGGCACCACTGTCATCTTTGCCAGTCTGTTGTGTGAATCTGCACTGTTCTATAAGTAAATAATTCAATATTTTTTAGTTAAAATTTGAAGCAATTATAGAAACCTTCTTTTCTTACATAAATATAAATTTTATTTTTCTGTATGGTTTCAGTTCAAATTGAAAATCCTAATCATGATCATTTCTCTGCACTGTACTTGCATGATGTGTCATACAATAAGTAACAGTTTTGAAATAAATCACAAAGTCAGTATAAAAAAGCAATAGTAGAAGTTTGATGTTGACCATGCTTATGTTTTTTGGCAATGTGTGAAAATTACTGATGCTGGGATGAAGTGTGGAAAGGAATGAAAGCAATTTAGGTTATGAACTTCCTAAGATGTGAAGTACTTCATGTAGGAGATTTGTCACAAGAAAATATACAAAGCAAAGACAGATACCTGGCATCAAAGAAAGCTATGACAAGAAAATGGTGTAAGGGAGACCCTCCTACCCCGAAAAACTTGCTGGAAATTGTGGAGAAACGGCATGACATGGAGACCTTTTCTCACAGTTTAAAACTTACACAACCTGTATGCTGAAGAAAATGGAAAAACTAGACTGACTTTAAATTCATCAGAAAATTAGAGGAGAATGGACTACTCAAAAGAGGCTAAATCAATTATTGTTATCTGACACCAATGTTGGTATAATGTGTTTGTTTTCATGTAACTGCACTAAAAGCAGCATAAGAAAAGCAAATAAATTACAAGGTAAAAAAACATTATTAAACTGTGTAAAATCTGCAAATTAAAGCCTTGTTTTGAAAGTCTGAAGGCTGTGTCGTAGTAAACAGGGTTATTGTTGGCAGGATTAGGTGAGAGGAGTAATTCCTTGATAAAAAGTGAAAGACATGACTATTACATTTTTTTTAAATGTGATGTTCTTTTCTATACTACAGGTACGAGAACTTGTGCTTGATAATTGTCGGTCACTTGAAGGAAAAATTGAAGGCCTCACCGCTGAGTTTGTCAACCTGGAGTTCCTGAGTTTGATAAATGTTGGCTTAATTTCAGTCTGCAACCTGCCTAAACTAGGAAAACTCAAAAAGGTAAATTTATACATCTGTGTTCATTTTTTTGTGTTTCATCTTACTTCACCCAAACAAGAGCTGTTTGTGGTGAATGACAAATATAATCATAAATTCCCTTCCACCTTCTTTCAGCTGGAGTTGAGTGACAACAGAATCAGTGGCGGCCTTGATGTTTTAGCAGAGAAACTACCCAACCTCACACATCTAAACCTGAGTGGCAACAAATTGAAAGATATCAGCACATTGGAACCATTGGTATGCACTGTACAATCCTTTTAAATTTATTGAATAGTAAATCTTCTCTCATGTGCAATTAAATGTCTGCTAAATACTCAACCTTTTGCTTTTTCCCTCTAGGTTTTTTGTCGTTTTGTGTCATATTACATCAAAATTCGATTAAATTGAACAAAGCATTATGGATATTTACACACTTTGTTATCATTGACAGCCTCAGTATTATAAATTGACGTATGCAAATCTTAACCAACACCACACTATCTTTATGTTGTGCATTTCTAACTCGTTGCTGGTTTTGCCTTACACTGATCTGGATATTTAGACTGTTTGGTTGTTACGCTCCTATAGTGAAGCACAACGATATGTGAAAGAAAAAAATGTGTAATCGACCTTTTAGCAAAGTCTTGAGCGATATTTTCACTGCAATCTTTTCCATGATCCAGTAGATTTAATTGTACTAAATTTACGAGATATAAAGATCTTAATCCAACATGAAAAAACTAAGCACTTTACACACTACCAAAAGCATTTTTGTTACAACACAGTTAAGCTCAGAGAGTCTCATCTAACTTTTCCTGAAAAGTTTTGCTGTATTTTTTTAGTGTATTTTATTTGACTTTATTCACATGATGCACACATTAACATGAACTGCTCAAGGCTGATCACTAAGAAGTTTGTCATCACTGTTCTTCTTTGTGTTATCTCAACAGCAAAAGCTGGCTTCTCTGAAGAGCTTGGACCTCTTCAACTGTGAAGTGACAAACCTGAACGACTACAGAGAGAGTGTTTTCAAACTGCTGCCTCAGCTCACCTACCTAGATGGTTATGACATTGAGGACAGGGAAGCCTCTGACTCCGATGGAGAGGTAGATGGAGACGGTGTAGATGATGATGAAGACGAGGGTAAGAGGCTCCTTTTGTAGTGATAACCTTTATTCCTCATCTCTAATGCCAAATGGAGAATGATATAATGCAAAGCTACACACACCAAACGCTACCCTTTAAAAGCTCATCATTATTGCTTTTTTATTGCAGAGGGAGAAGAGGAGGAAGATGAAGATGGTGAGGAAGAGGATTTTGATGAAGAGGAGGATGATGAAGATGAAGAAGAAGTAGAAGGAGAGGAGGATGAGGATGAGGTCAGCGGAGAAGATGAGGTAACCTCCCCCCTTTGTGGAACTAAAAAGTTCACTTAGAGAAATGTTGCGACTAACACTCTCCAACATTTCAATAGATATAACAGAGTATTCTGTCAAATTAATGAAATATTTCAAGTCACAAAGATGCAAAGTAAACATAAATATGAGCGAGGAATTCACTTTTGTACCCAGTATACACTCATTAAACTTGTTGCTTGGGGGCCCGGGGTAATCTTAATGTTTTCAAACTTCGTTGCAGTCAGATAAACTCAAGAATTATTGGCTACCCTTAGTGTTAGTGGTGCTAATCTAGTAGTAAAAACAATGTGTTTTATGTTTGCCTTGGAATTTGGAAAGACGTGCTGTACACACCTGCATTGTATATATATTGTTATAACTGAAAGCAAGTAAAAACTGTGTATTATTTATAACTGCTCTTATGTCTAAAATCTGTCCATTTACCACAAATCCCTTATAGCAGTATTTAACAATGTTATCGCACTTGACATTATTTTTCACACCTGAAGTCTGTCATTTTAATCTTTTAATAACCCTGAACCCCATTTTTTGTCCAAGGAGGAAGATTTTGGCCAGGATGGGGAAGTCGATGATGATGATGATGACGAGGATGAAGAAGATGAGGGTATGTATCTTTGCCCTTATTCACCAATTACTTTTCAGTTGGTTATGAATGCATTTTGTCCTTTCATCATAGTTAACAAAGACAGTATTACTTTCTAACCCTCCAAGGTCAGGAGCTTTGGCAAAATTTTCTATCTCTAACAAGATGGGACATTGCTTAGGTCACCTTTTATTTTAAGAGGATTGAGTACCATGATATATCAGAGTTTCACAAATTACCACGTGTAAATGTACTCTATTATTCTCCATTAACAAGAAAGAACTGTTGTTAAAATGAATAGTCAAGAACTAAACAGCCTGACCTTTCATACAAGGATAAATTAACCGTTTGCAGTAATGTCTATTATGATGTCACTCACAACAGGAGTGTTGTTTGCCATAGGCTACAATATACTTTAGCCAGTACTTATGCTCAGGGTAAATCCAGAAAAGTGACATAAAAAGATACTCTACTTAACACAAATGTCAGTGAATCTGTCAAACAAGGCGAGTCACCTCAGGGGAGCTCACTAACCTAACATATGTAGAGAAACTTGCAAGGACTTGTGTTATCGCACTGTTCACACAGAAAATCTCCTTTACTCACCATTTTCTCCTGACAACATGTGTTAACATCTGCTCAAGTTACAAGATTCGTTCATCATGAGATTAAGTCAAACTCCAGTCATGTTTTCAAATATTTGCTGCAACAGAGATGAGAACTGAAAATCCTGTCACTACATTTGAGACAAATCCTGTGACTGAAACAGATGATAACTAATGCCATCAATACAACAACCACTGTCTCATGCAGACCAAGTTAGCTTAGAAACTGGTATGGAGATACCTGTTGCCCAATTACCTTGCATAACTTAAGGACTGAGCTAAGGTTTTGCTCTGTATCTTACAATGCAAATCATTTTTTTTCATCTGATACTTAATAACACTGAGTTCTTTTGTGCTCTCAGAAGCAGAAACTGGTAAAGGTGAGAAGAGAAAGCGAGACCCAGACGATGAGGACGACGATGACGATGATGATGACGACGATTAAGAGCAAAACTGAAAACAAGAGCCTACAGTTACCCTTCCTGCCCCCTATCGTCCGCCCTCCTACAATCTCCTAAAACTCACACCACCTTTGTAATCCACGTCTACATCTCCCCCCAGCTCTAAGCTCTTTTTATGGGGCAAGACTGTACCGGATGGGTGGGCCAAGTGGAGCTGCCCCTCCTTCTTTTTATTTCTCCCCCCATGGAACTGAGAGCCACCCAACATCCTCCACCTCACCCACCCCACGGCCTCCCGAGGTTCTCAGGCAGCCCAACACTCATCATTCCACTATTTCACTGTCGATCCCTCTTTACGTACTCCCGTGTGAGGACTTTGGGACTGGTATCTAGTTTTGGGTCTGTGCTTTTAATATTTTGTTGGATGAATTATTTTTTGTTGTTGGGTTTATTATTTCTCATTTTTTGTCTTATTTTTTCTGTTCCTTATTTTTTTCCCAATAAAATTATTGCTATAGCAGCTGTGCAACCAGCAAGCCATGATTTTTAGAGTGGCTGCCTGTTGCACAAATCAAGGTTGTAGCTACATTTTTACTTTCTGTATGACAAAAAAAAAAAAAACAACTTTGTAAATAAAATGTTAACATTTTGTGCTTTTTTTCCTACTGTCTTTCCTTGCTTCTCTCGTGTTCCCAAATCAAGAAAGTTTTGTATTTGGCTTTAAAACAGCTGAGACCAAGTCAACTCTATGTCCCAGATGACCTGCTGGTGTTAGGATGCTCACTTGTGCAGTACTTGCATTTTTCCTGGATGACCGAGGTCTGCATCAGTTACAGAGCTTCATACGCAGAAAGTGTACTGCAGTGTGTCCTTGCACCTTTTCAAGTGACCGGCGTGAAGTTTTAAATCCTTGTGAGCACCAGAACTCATCTTCTGAATTGGACCTTACTGGCCAAGTTTTCCTTACTTTGACCAAATTTGGCAGGTGCTGACCTCAGTCGACCGAACACCCCACAAGAGTTGGAGTTTTGTCCTTATCAAAGTCGCTGACTTCTTTGCTCTTGACCATTTTCCCTGCTTCCAGCACATCAACTCCAAGAACTGAACGTTCACTTTCTATGTTCTAAGTTCTCTTTTTACACTTGGCCTACAAGCCACTGTGTTGGTGAATAGTGCATCATTGCAGTCACTTCTACTTTTCTTATGTACAAAGAGGAGACTCCTTTTGAAGACAACAGCGTTAGAGATAGTAAACCTTAATTCATCTATTATTTTCTTGATGCAATACTTTAAAAGACTTAAATTCTCTTTTGCTAAATTTAGAATTCAAAAGTTTTTTTTGGCTGTTCCTTAATGCACAGCTGAACAGAAGCAAGCTGTGAATTCTTTTATCCATATCTCATATGGAGTCACAGACGTACAAGGGATCCAAATTTTCCCAATAAAAGGCCCGAGTGAAAAGATAATATTTTCTACAGAAGAAAGACAAACACTTTTTAATTTTTTTTTGACAATTAAAGACTATGTTTATCTGATGTTCTAGCGCCTGCATTTCCTGTGACCGTCCATCTCTTACTGAACACTACCAGACCACAAGCATCATCTCCTCTTTCCAGGAAAAACAAATGAGTATCCCGGAATTTTTTTTTTTTTTTTGTGCATATATATTTATGAACATAAAAGTAAAGGAAACATGGTAAAATGAAAAACTCACTTGCAGCATAATAATAGATGCATTTCAAGCAGGCACATTGAGGTTCATGTGGACCAAAACAACCTTGAATGAATGTTTATTAAATCGACATATTCAGACAGTGAATGCTGCTACATTATTGCTCCAGTATAACAGTAGAGATGGTCAGGGTGTACATGCTTCACCAGCAAAAGGTATCTGGAATTTGTTATGCTCACTTGGCTCTTTGAGAAGTTATCATTTTCCATACACTTAGCATTTACTACATTAATAACAGAAAAAAGAACAATTTCATTTATAGCATGTTTAGAGCAGAGAAAAAATTATCACTGCACCATAACATTGGAGTTATTCATAACTGAGGTTTATGGTGACACAAGTTTCTCTTTGTGAGCCTTTGTTATTTATTTATTTATTTATTTTTACAATATATGACCTATATTGTTGAGCTAGATTTTCATGAGAGAGCAACTGATTTTACAATGTTGTACACAAAAATCAAAATATATTAGTCTGTTTGTTAGAGTCACTGGCAGTGTAGTCATTACTTCATTATATCAGTCTTAAATGATGCATTTTATAAACCTATAAATATGGAACCATGTTTAGACAAACAGCTCAGCTGCTTCATTTAGCCAAACAGTTTAACTCATATGACAGATGGGTCAGGGGTCAATGTCAGTTTTTTGGTCCCTTCTTTTAATTAAACTTTGAGATATTGAACCTTGCATATCCCATAATGCAACCAAAACAAGATGAGGCTGAGGAGCACCATAATCAAATGTGTCTCAAAATAGTGCCTTTTTCTTATATAGAAAAAATAGTTGCTTTGTTTTCTTTTTAAAAGTAGACAGTAAGAATTTTTGGGTTTCTGTCCAACCTGTTGTGGTCATGTGATGTCTAAAGCAAGTGTTTTGCTCCAGAGTCAAAGAACAGCTGTAAGGTAGCTATTTCAGAGTAACTCTACAGGCTTTTCTGTCAAAATACTTTACTCAGGAAGTTGACTCGCCTTTTCAGCTAGTTAGATGACACTGACTAGAGTTTTGTGGTAGCTTTGCTGATTCTCAGTTCATTTACCGCCTCTACAACATAAGCGTACATGTTCCCATAGCTAACATGGGGCAACAGGCCAAATCTACATGTTTTGGCAAACTCAAAGTTTTAACGTAATCTTAATTTTCTCAGTGTTTGTTGGTCCATTGTATATCTTCTCACAGTGCTTTCATTGTATTTTTTGCTTTTTATAATGATAAACATGAAAATGGTCAAATGGTAAAGCAGTAAAAAAAATTACAGGTTGTTATCAACAATGAAATTACAACTTAAACAGTTGAATAGATTTAAGCATGATAGCTGCTTCATTCAAAAACTTGATGGTGCACTTATTTGTGGTGTAAGCTGCATTATGGAATTCCTGAGTTAAATAATTGTTATTCTTACATGCACAATTTGGCAGACATTTTTTTCCCCATTAAATCTCAGGCAGACCAATTTTAGTGAATTAGGGTTGTAGATCCTCTGAAAGTGGAGCGAAGAGGCAGAGGAATGTTTAATGTTGTATTTGTTAAAGGCAGAAGTCAAGAATGAGCCCCATTTCAAAAAAGGTTTGATCGCAGTGGTCAAAAGCATGGACACTATTGAAGTTTTCAGGACAAAAACAATTTTGCATTTTAACATTGAGATAAACTCTTGACTGTTAATTTGAGTTTTGTTTCGTTATTCCACTCTGTCTGCGTCGAGGGGGTGCTATGCTCATTTTCAGGCTTACCATTGTCTTTCTTTTACCGTCTCAGTTTGGTCCTAAAGCAGCAGTTGTCGCTTTCAGGTGCAACAATTTAAAACCCATCTATCCAGATGCCTCCTCCACTGCTGCCATGCAACATAGAAGATTCGCCAATTGGTGACATCACACTTTGTAGCCCTCTAGCATTACTCTTGGGACTTAAAACCCTAAATCAGACATGTAAACTAATCTGATCTGAGCTAATGATAAGTTGTAAGCTCAATTGATACTTGGTATGGACCATGAATACACCTCTACTCAAATACTAATGTTTCCTTGTGTTAAATTAAGACTTTCCCATCACGTCTCCATGATTAATTCAGAGCTGAAAGTCTTGACTACTTGAGCTCATTTGTAAGACTAAGTGTTGCAGGACTCTGGCTCAGAACTGTTTCTTCACAGAGGTCCTCAGGGTAAAATGAGCATGAATGATCCTTTTGAATTTTCCCCCAATAAGTTACAATTGCAAATTTGAAGATTTAATTAAACTGTATATTTAAAAGCAAATACAAAAATTGAATAAAAATGTGCTACATGGTGTTCGTCATTGCAATCCAACAAAACTGACTCTTCACCAGTTTTCCAGTCAACCAAAATAAAAGCAGAAGCAGCTCAAAGGAATACACACACACACAACAGGGATTGATTAATTTTCATTCATGTATCACTTTCACTCAATCACACAAACATTAAAATACCACAGCCACAATCTCTGCTTACAGTAGTTTAAATATTTCAGGATGAAAAATAAAATAAATTTAGTGTCATACAATCGCACAGATTGTCTACTTATGCCCCGCAACAACTTCCAAACTACAGTTCATTCAGCCAGGACACGGACATTCTTTTCACTCTCAGCTACAACACAGAGCATAAAAAAGCTAGAAATTACAATAAACTTGCATAGCTGTGAAGCGTAAAAAAGAAACTTCAATAAAGGTCAAGAGGTGCAAAGATTTTGAAAACAGTCAGTGTTGGTGTATGTACAGTTAAAAAAAAACATGTGCATCCCGTGGACAGAACAACAAACTATGAAATACATGGTCGAGGTTCAAACAACCTCTGTGCAGTGAGTATTCAGGCTTGTTAGAGGATAGGAAGTAAGTCAGGACCCTAAGAGGTGGTTTGAAATAGGGCTTTGTTTGTACAGTAATGTGTGTGTTGAGGTGATGAATCAGCAGGTCAAGGTAAGTCTGTGAGTGAGCTCTGAGACTGAGAGTTTTTGATGTTCTTAATCTCCAGCTCCAGCTGTTTGACACGCACGTCCCTCTGTTGAAGAAGTTCCCTCAACCGCCTGATTTCCTCCTGCTGCTTGTGGAACTTAAGGCGAAGCTGTGAAGGGGGAAGGAAAAAAAACAAGTAATGTATCTGTGTTGTAAATACACATCACATGTTCATTTAGTTATTGTCACACTCTTCTGAATGAACTTTTCCTCGTTGTCTAGTACCTTGTTCTTTCTTTGGCATTCACCTCCAGGACTTGATCCCTACAGTGATCCCTACCTAGATCCTTAAGATCAGGCTATAAATCTTAACCTTTTCTATGACTTTTTCCTCTGTTTTTCAAATAGAAATCTAAGCTTATTGTTTATGGTGACAAGTTCAACACCGTGTCAATGCCTTGATAATGGGTTTCACAGTTTTTGGACCAAAGGAGCTCAATTAGTGTAAGATTCATCAGTCTTTTAAGACTGAGAAACATTTGTTAGTCAGAAAACTTTCACTTTCCAATTCATTTGTGATAAAAAAGACTTTTTTTTTTTTTTTTTTTTTTTAAACCAAGCTTCTAACCTGCAACAAAAGAGCAACATGTAATGACAGCTTTATACCTCTTAGTAGTCTATTGGATGTGAAACTCATGCATATTGTTTTTGAAATAGTGACTGACAACATTTTACTTTAGTAAAAGCAATCCAAGGGTTTAACTTGGTTGTATTTCACTCTTAATTAATCAGAATCAAACCAAAGTGTTACATCATACATTTGTCCAAAATGATGGCTATAATTCCAAATCTGACACGAGACTTGTGGAGAGCGCAATTTTGCACAGCTTAAGCTCAAAAGGTTCGATAATCTCAGTGATTAAATTGTGTGTACCGTGTATCCAAGATTTAGCCCAAAGCAGATAGATTATAATACAGCTCTTCACCCCTTTCCATATGTTCCCCCAAATTCCCTCTTTCCCAGTTTGCCCTCAAATCCCAAAATAGATCCGAGGGAGAAACGATAAAATTTACGGAGTCACCCTTCAAAAACGAACCCTTAAACCCTTCATTACCTCATTCTCTGTCCTGGGAGGGGAGCAAAGGGCAAGGTCCTCTCCATTGCTGACGGGAGTGCGACTCACACCGTCCTCCGTTTGTCCTCCGTCCTCCTTGCCATCTTTTGTTCCCAGTTGGTCCTGAATGTATGTGAGTTGCAGTGCCCCTGGTCGGCTCTGAGACCTGCGAGGGTCTAGAGAGTTTTCCATCCCCTTGTTCATCTCTGGATACGACTCTGCTTCCTGACTTCCAGGTTTCAGAGACATCAGGACTGGACCTAGTGGACAGAGGATATAAATTAAACTGCCCAACACTTTTTTGAAGAGACTCCATGTGCTACAAATCAGTCGAAACTGGACCACTTAAATGAAACCTACTAAATAACCCTAATTCGCAAAGGTTTACCAATTGACACAACTCTACAAAAATGAGTGTTAGAAAATGGAAGCAGATCACACTTTTGAAGGCAGAAAAACTTTGAATTTTGTTAGAGTTGAAGTGTCTCAACATAATTTTGTGGAAATGGCTGTTATGTCATTTAGATGAGCTGTAACCACAGGCATGGGTGGAGCGTTGTTTTGACTTGTTCTATTTTTCTAATTTTTTTCTTACAATGCTTTGATGAGCTGATATGAAATTTAATGGCAGCACAGTCCACTGCGCCTTCAACCAGCCACTTGTGTAAAAGGGGATTGTTATTCATCAAGACAGTTTTACATGTACGGTGTAGAGCTTGCTCACGGTTCTAGAAACTAGACAGTTCTTGATATTTTTTTGTCACAATGTCCTACATTAAACTTTTTTTATTATTATCATCACTGTTGAAATACCATACTGAAATTACCTATTGCCATTAAATCTGAATATTAGAAATCTACATGTAGAATGTTTAAAATGTGAAATATCTTTAATATGGTCCTTTCATGCAAATATTCACTGAGTTGTGTACAGATGTGACCTCTGCTGTTCAAATCAATGATCTCAAGAGAAATACTAAATTAAATGCATAATTAAAAATACCGTGATTTGAATAAGGAAAGTTTGTTCATAGGAACACTTAATAGCTTAAGACTTAAATGTTGACATCGGCCATTGTTGTATCAAGCCCCGTGGTGCTGCACTTTTTGAGCTTTGCATTACCTTTCACACTAGGAGAGTACCCTGTGAATCCCCAAGCAACTTATCAATGCACATACATGTCACACACACACACACACCCACACACACACACACACTTTAAAGCAAGACCCACACACCAACCCTGACCTTTGTCAATGCCACTGAGCCACTCCTCTGCAGTCAAAGCAGGTTTGTTGCCTGCTGTCATTGGATAGATGTCCTCTTGGTATGACTCTGACTGGGAACACACACACACGCGCGCGCACACACACACACACAAACACGCGCACACACATATACACACACACAAGCACACAGAGAAAAGTTTTAGACAGATGGACTCACAACAATAGGTATCTCTAATCTGTAATGCTTGTTGTTTTTGTGTGCTGTGGTATTTGCATTCTCACCCTGCGGGGCACAATCATCGAAAGTGGCTCAATGAGACTCTTGACTGTCACCAGTTTGTAAAACCTGAACACTTCACAGGAGCTCACGTCCAGACCTCTCTTTGGCATTACACCTGAGGGGAGACATACACACAGGCTTAGCCAGTTTGACTCTGACACACAGTCAGCACACTTTCACTTTTGTACTCTACCTATAACTCCTTCATATTGTTCCTTAACATCTCATAACATTTAGTAGTGAGGTAAACACATTGCAATTAGAAGTGCACAGAAATGCAGATATATCAAAATTTTAATGGACCCACTACTTAACCTTAAGTGCAAGTGTTCATATATGTGCCTTTATGTTATGCTGCTGCTTACCCTGGTTCAAAACTGTGCAGAGCCACACCTACCCTGAGAACAGGCTCAGGACGGTGCACAGAAGATTTTATGGGCTCTTTAAACCTTTGAACCTCCCCTGACCTCAAGCAAAGACCCTCAAAGAGAAGTTTAATTGTATCCTCCATATGTAGTTATCTTAGTTCTGTCTGCATATCGAAATGTATGAATGAAGGGGTGAGAGCATGGCCAAGCAGCTTAGGTCAAGCACCTCAAACAGGTGGGTTCAAATCCAACCTGTGGTCACTCCAGACTCACTGTTTTTCCTGCTCTGTCCACTGTCCTGTTCTCTCTGATGAAAAGCACAAAATCCTGGAAAATAACTTGGAAAAAGTCTGCTCTTGGGATATCAACTCTATCTGTAACTTTAGCTTCGACTGTGTAGAAATTAGTGGAAAGAGCTCAAAAGAATATAACAAGAATGATTTTCTTATTCATCTTGATTTATCTAAAGAGCTGCGGTGGCACAAAAGAGCAAAATATTGAAAGATGAAAAACTTCATTTTCCATTCAAAAGTAGTTGTATGTCAAATTCAGATGTATGACAAGTCAGTCTGCAGCCTGTAGCACATGTTGTGTGTCACCAAACATGATCTACTACTTAGCTTTTATCAGCTGGCTTTGCTAGTCAAATATTGTAGGTTTATTTGCACAGCAGCTTTGCTTACAGGTGCAGGCAAGTCAGAATGGCCAGAAGGCAGGCAGAGCCTCAAAACAGCAGCTGCATTTTACACACAGGAAAGTGAGTAAACACTTGTGAGAAGACAAGTGGATTTTGAGCACTTATAGTGTGTGTGTATACATCTGAGAGTGTTTCTCTCACCCATTCCTTTCTGAGGTAGGTTGGAGCGGTAGTCTGTTAGGTAGTGGATATACGGTTTTTCAGAGCTGATCTCGTAGTATCTTATACTTCCATCCCCCTGTATGAGACACACTCTGTGAATCAATGACAAAAAAACAGTATTTTGCTTGAAAAATATGTTAACAATTGGTCAATTTTACCTTCCCAGCAATATAGAGCATGTGTGTGTCAGGGTCATAGAAAGGGAAAAGGACTCCTGACGAACCGTCCAGGTTTTCTTGTAACAGAGGTGCAGATAGATCATCCTGAAAACACACACAAGTATCGGCAAAGAAAAACATCAACTAAAGTTTCATACCAAAACACTACAGAAATCCATAAAAACACTAATCCCCTAACATGACTGGCTCAGAGATCTTTAGATGAGGTGCTGAATACTCTCCTGTTATCAGTCTGTCCACTAGATGGCAGAGTTGTTTATCAGAGAGGATTTGAATGAAAGCTATTAGTGGAGAAGAGTGTGTGCAACAACTTTTTTGTTTTTCTGGAGCCAATGCAAAACAGATAGACCTATTGGTGGTTCAGTACCTCTCCCCTACACTTTTTATTTACTTTAATTTAACTCTGTCCTCTTGGTTTTGACCCTTGTCCTGATATTCCCTTCGAAACAACATGTCGTATCAGTCATGTTTAGATGTTTTAATGTCAAACAACCTGCGTGTGCGTACAATTCTGAAATTCTGTCCAACTACTTTTAAAACAAGCATGCCAAAATAACATGAGAACATGTAAAAATGATACATCACTGTTTTTTTTAATCAACAAATGAAGCTGGTTCAGTGTGTGACAGATTTTCTGTATTCAGACACCTACTAAAGCTCTTCATACTGATCACGACCATGACATTGGGATTTACAGATTTTTTTTCTGAAACAGTTACTCTACTACAGCTCTAACCTGATCCCACAGAGATATCTGGCGATCATTCCAGCGCGACGTGCCCGTGGTGACCAGCATCTTCAGGTTACCCAGCATCAGCACCTTAGTGGCTTTGTGTGTTTTGGAGTTGCTTTCCTGCAATTACACACACAAAAACCACATCAAAACTGAAGCAAAGTGATAGCCTGACATTCAGTTACAAACGTGTTAGACAGTAAGGGCTGTAACTACACAGTGAGAGTGGACGAATTTGAAGTGCAGTGACCCCAAGGTCTAAAGATTTGTGGCTCGGCCTGCAGAGCACAAAGGTGTAAGTTTTGGCTATGAGGTGTTGCATGAGAGCCAATGTTAGGAGAGGGATGTTGTGCAATATTGACCGACACTTTACACCAGAACTCAAACCTGAAGGTACTTTCTTTTTCTTCTTACTTTCTTTTGAGGTTTTATGGTTTGTCACTCAGACTATCCCGACATATGACTAAATGTTGTGATTTTCAGGTTTTCATAGAGATACTGTGCATCTTACTCTCGAGAAAGATATGATTTCAAATAGGTTTACAGAACCACAATGCAAATGTGCGGGAATTCATGCTAGAAATTCTCTCTAACTGCGATTTGAGCCAGGAGTCTCTTTTAAAGGACTTCTGAAAACACATTTTTTATGTAGAGCCTTCCCTGATTTCAGTTAAGTCTTTCTTTCTTTTTTCTTTTTTTTGAAAATGTGTTTCACCTTGTTGTCTTAATATTGTATACTTTATAACTATTTTTGTTTCCCTGATTCTAAAGGTATGGTTTTTCCAGGGAAATTTTTTGAGCTGCCCATTAATCAGTGAATGGCTCTTTATTAATTAAAACACCCAATGATCCATGTTCTTTCTCAATCAAAAGGTTTTTTTTGTTCACTGTTTAACTCTAGATTAAAGGTAGGGTCTGCAGGATTTTTCTGAAAGAGAAAATTAAGGGAATAATCCTGCTCACTTGTCATCTATGAGCCTTTATACATGTGTGTCTGTGTCTGCCTCAACTCTCTCCTTTGCTTGTTATGTTTATGTTTTGATCGACTCTGGACATTTCTGGATGGAGAGTAGGTGTGGTTATTATCACCCCAAAAAATTCTGCCAACTCCACCCTTAACTAATGCATGTGGATGTTAACCCCTTTAAAGATAAGGACACTGTAATTCTCAAGTAAAACTGCTTAATTATCTAAATTGTTTGAAAAGAAGTTCAAACAGAAAACGCGCAGACACACCCGTACAAAACATCACCTGCAGCAAGTTTCCCGAACGAGTCTCCACCAGGCGGACCTTCTTGTCTTTGCAGGTGGTGGCTAACAAGCTGCCGTCTGTGCTGAAAGACATGGAGAGGACGACATCTGCGTGACAGCCAATTGTCCGCACTGGATTCTTAATCACCTGCTCAGGACAGTCCAGGTTCCAGATCATCACCTGCGGGTGTAGACACAAACACATTTTAGGGAGGGCTACTTCATCCTGTTGCTAAGAAAAAGAGATCTCAAGTTTGATCACATAAGGTCCGATTGTTTTACTTGTGTCACAAACAAAAGTAATGTTGCAGACATCTTTATGAATAAAATTCTCCTGGGTTAGAGATGTTGAGCGAGCCTGGACTGAACACTCTGCATTTTGAGTTGGAATGTGTGAGAGAGTTTGACTTTACTCCAATCTCTGTAACTGAATTATGGCAGTAAAATATAAAGTGCTTGTTACTCACTCATAAAATCTTTCAAGCTAACATTTACTATGTTGGGATGAAACCACAAGCAACTTTCAGAATGAGTTATAATTATCTGTTATAATTGATAATCACTTCACTGATATTACCACAGCAGGCTCTCCACACTCCTCACTCTTTTACGGTGTGTTTTTTTTACGTGGCTATGTTAGGGTCAGCATGTGAGTGGGTGGGCGTGTTGGTGTTACCTGGTAGTCGTAGGCCGTACTGAGCAGGATGTTGTTAGCGGTCGGGTGCCACTCGATGAGGCCCACCCTGCGGCTGTGACCTTGAAGCTCCTTCCACGGTACTATCAGGTTCTTAAACAAACCGTGAGGAGGGATCTCCCAAACTTTCACCTGCAGACACCAACAACCGTTGAGTGCAATTAAGTACAGGTCACAAATGACGGCAGGATTACTTCTGACTACAACAAATTTGTATTCACTTGTATTTTCTTTGTGCACATTTCAACTTTTTCTTCAAAGCAAAGCAGAGTAAAATATTGCACTTTTTGATTGTTACAGCTTTAGTCAGTCATTCTTAAAAAGCCAGTGACACTAAATTAACACACACAAGCAAAGCTGAATTAGTCATTATCTTAATGATCCTTTGTTTTTTTGGGAGGTGAAATTTTTAGAGTACAATCTACTTAAATGTGATGATTTACTTACATTGGAAAAATATCTTTATTTTCATCTGCCCAGCTTATGTTCATGATGAAATTATCTTTCAGCTAAATAAAAATCAGGACCAAAATGTTAGATCCACCTCAAACGGTCTTTTATAGTTTAATTACTTTGAAATGGTGTCACTTTCTAGTTCAGAAAAAAGTTTAAAGGAAATAATTCATATCAATAAGCACAAAAAACTAGGAAAATAACTCATCTCTTCTTAAGATTAACATGAAAAATATCCCAAAAAATAAATTCAAATGCTAAAAATACAAAGAGACAATATGTGAGTAATTAACACAGCCCCAGGGAACACTTTGAAAAACAAGAAGGCGAGATGTGTTCACTTTTCCTTTCTCTCTGAATTCACAGGAGTGTCCGTGCCAACTCAGAGTTGAGGAATTTGAGGAATGACTTCTAAATATTCTTCAAGGCTAAACGCAAAGGCAATAAAATTATCTCCTTGCTGCTACATGCTGATATTCCCGAGAGAAATGATAACAAGCTGGTGAACAGTTTTAAAAAGTACTCAGTGAGAACAAACCGTGGTGTCCTCGGAGCAGGAGGCGATGCAGCAATCGTTGAAAGGATTCCATTTGATGTCCAACACATTTCCTCTGTGTCCTGAAACTCTGGGATGGTGAGGGTCCACTTTACCTGTCTGATAGATGAAAACATACAATTGAATGAGAACAAAAAACAAAATAAAATACAAGACAAAAAAACCATTTTTTTAACAGTTGCAATAATTTACTTTCCTGCTGAGAGGACAGACATTGAATGCGACAACTTATCACCCATGCTTATTTTATCTAACACACTGGGTAGAAACAGTGGAGAGAAGCGTGCCTTGCTCCTTCTGAATGTTCATGAAACCTACCTACCAACACATCTAACTCTCACTGGTAACCAGGTTTAATCAAGTTTTTAAAGGCAGTACAAAAACAGGTGCTTTTGTGTTTCTAACCAAGAGCAGTCTTTAGTCTTCACTGGTTGGCTTGGTACCTGATGCCTCCACCTGCACAATCACTGTCCATACATGAGAGTGGTGTCAGTCTTTTTAGCTCAGTTGGAGAAAAAGAGCAGAATTAGCGTATTTTCCAAAGTGTTGACTCAAACCTTTGATCTAAACTGAACTGCCTGTTTCTCTGACGCACTTATCCACTCTGACTTGTTTCTTGTTTTCCCCTTTTTGATATATCAAAAAAAATTAATAATAAATTCATATTTTAACTTTTTTTTTTAATGGTCATTTCAATGACTTAACTGCTGTAATGATCTTATTTTCTGCAAAGATGAATAAAGTTATCTATTTAAAGAGACTCAACTTTGGCTTTGCTGCTTGCATATTTCTACTGTGTAAAAGCACTCATTTTAAAACTAAGATCAGCCCATTATACAAAATAAAAGCTACACTGAACCCGTCAAACAGAAAACTTTGGACTTGAGAAAAAACAACTGCAGTGACTCATTTTTCAGGAGAACATCAATGAGTTAGGCTCAGGTGGTAGACAAGCAATTTTAATACCAGTGAATATGTATTGTGGTCAAACATGAAATCATTTCAGGTGACAGACATTTCTATTCCAGATTTCTCTGTGTCCCATTTCAAGTTGCTAAAGTTTCTCACACTGAAAGGTCTTTCACTCAGTTAGATCTTGGTCGAGGGAAAAGTCGGAAATGCTGGTGATGAGTGACTTAAGTAATTGTGTTTGTTCATAAACTTTACAATTTACTTCTGAGGAAAACAATTATCTTTTAAAAGCTTGACTATAACCACCAGCTTGTCGCTCATTTTGTTCATGTCCATTACTAAGTCTGTGGCAGGTAAAGAACATTTGTGCGTACCCATACTCTGAACTGAAATTGGTTTATTTTGGCGAATGAATTTTGACTTGAAACAATACACCACCCAAGAGAAAAGGGGGTGACCTTAGTAATAAAAGGAAGTCGATCGGAAAGTTTGGGCAAGATTTGAAGCTAAGATTCATTCCAGGTCATCATCTCTTTATCTAAACAGGACATATGGATATGTTGAGAAGAAGAGACGTATCCCAGCATGCAGGGATTGAAAAGACTGAATGTGAACTAGCTCAAACTGAAGGTGTATTGACACAAAGCATTTATGACACATGCTCTGGTATTCAATGATGCTGTTACAATAAAAACGTCACCACACATCTCCTGCCCCAACATGACTTCACCGTCTGTACGAACTGATCGGTCCTCACACTGACTCATGCCTGCAGGCTCATCTACTGTGCAGGTGAGGTGATGTAACAGTTACCTGTGCTTCAAGCAAGTCTGCAGTAGAACACAGCACGTATTGGCCCAGATATAAATGTGTTCACTACTTCCTAAGCAAAACAATACTTTATCCATCAGTGCAAACTTAGAGAGATGGGATGGTAAGAAGATACAGTGAGAGGGGGGGAGGTGAAGTTTCACCTTTTTGAGAAGTTTAGGGGGGGGGGGGGTCATGTCATTCCTGAGCTTGTATGCAATACCTTCTCATGCCAGGAGGATGGTGATAATTCACCTTGACATTTTATGAAGATTAACACGGACAGAAAGAAATGAAGAATGAAGGGAGAGGGGTCTCAGACTCTAAACTTTACCCACACAAAAAGAGAGGGGGTCTGGATTTATTCCAGAGATGTTTGTTATCACTGATAACAGCAGCTGATGTGTCAAATGGCATAAATAGTGTCCAAAGGAGTGTATGATTAACTGTGTTTAAGTTCAGCTTGGTAAAGAAGAAGATAAGGAGGAGAAGAATAATGAGGTGGAGGGAGGTAAAAGACCACATTGGATGTTAAGGTTGTGCTGGAAAAGCTGTCGGTGGTTTCCAAGCTGCTGTCTTTTTTATAATCTGAGGGGCGAGCTGTCGTGTCCAGGTGTGCTGTGAGTGCATGAGCAAGGCAAGAGAAAGAAACCATGATGGATACACAGACCAGAAAAGTAAATCTGAACTAGCACTGGTAGTATTTTGTGAGGGGAATTCTGCTCCAGCCAAACACTTCCCACCTCAACTCCCACCAACAAACAGACAACTCATTAGATCTCGGTGAAAGTCACCAGGCACAAGAAATATTTCGGCAAAAGTTCCATTTGTTATTTTTCTGATTAACAGGAGCACTGAGAAGTAAACAACCATATTTCTGTGCTGAAATGTGTTCATCTTTGAGGAACTCAATGAACTACAAGATCCATGATGCATCTTGATTTTGGACATTTTATACTAAAAGGGGCAAAATATGGGAAAGAAATCTCAATTCATGCACCTCTGAAAACAAAATATGAGCAGTCATAATGAAAGAAAGTTAGGGAGCGTTAAGGGAAGTAAGCAAAGTTAAACTTTCACTGCACTCCTTGATCAAACTAGTATAGATACTGAAAAGACATGATTAATATTCATTCATGATGTTTTAAGATTGGGCTGGCCTAACTATTTCTTTAGTATATCAATATTTCTTTATCCTTAGTTATGTCAGAATATCAGATACAGCTTTTTGCAGAAGATGTTTTACACACTACACTAGTGTTACTGAATCCTGCTCAACCAAAGAGCCAAAATGTTGAAAAATAACTTTGTTTGGACAAAAAGTTGCAAAAACAGCAAGAGAGAGCAATGACAATAAGTTTTGGGTGGCAAAAATGGTCAAAAAGCAGCAAAAGTGAATGAAAATTAGGAGAAAACTTCAGAAAGTGGCTTAACTTTTCAGAGGCCTGACATTTCTGTTAAAAATATCTTTTTTATTGATCTTATTTAACATTCTAACTTTCTGAGACACTGAATTTTGGGTTTTTATTATCTGCAATATATTTCAAGAAATAGAGGCTTGATATGATTCACAATATGTAAAACGAGTCTGAATAATATCTTGGTTTCATTTTGTAAAATGAGTGACCAAAGATTTAACTTATCATGAAATTCTAATTTTTTTTAATAATCCTTCTTTTCACCCTCATATCTGTTTTTCTTATTAATATTTCTTAATGGGAATATCATCCTCTTCAATATAGAATTGATATAAAAAAAACATAAGATAAGGGACCTAAAAATAATCACACAATAAATCCCAATTGCAAAATAGCAAAAAGTAATTGCAAGTATATTATTTTTCAAAAATTGTTCAGCTCTCATCTAAAGTAACAACCAGAGAAAAGTTTCCAATAAAAAAATGCAAAGAAGCTACAGAATGAACTCAAAAAATTAAAAACAGGTAGGTTCATGTATAATTACTCAAACTTAGAAAAATATAAGCTCAAGTGGAAACAATTATCTCTCAGTCAAAATGCAACTACACCATGCTGAACCACAAAAAAGTGAAGATTGTTTTCCACATGTCCCAATATTATCTCAGTTTCTATAATCAGCATATTGACAGAGCACATGCTGCCATGGAGGAGAGACACTCACATGATGGAGAGTCAGGACCAGGAAGGCCCCTCCCCCAGCGCATTCGGTAATGACCGCCAGGAAACGAGGGTTGACAGCGCAGAAGTTGTTGTCCTGGACGCTGCGTGTGATTGGCACGCCATCATAGCAGCACTCTTTGGTGGCGGGCTTACCGAAGACGTGGCGGAACTTGGAGCTGCGGTACTGAGGACGCCATGTCATCTGTAAAAAAAGGAGAAAGAGGAGAGAGAGGAGAGGTCAGTCAAGGAGGATCATCACTCACAGTTATGGTAGTGGAGCTGTTTACGTCACCATGAGCACAGAGGTTTAAAGCCTGTGTTATTGTACAGTAAGATGACAAAATGATTGGAAACAACGCTGATGTAGGCGACTAAAATATAGGCTTCTGTCGACATCTATCCCCTATATTCAAAGTTGGTAGTGCTCTTTCACATTGATTATTTTTACCTCCTTGAGTCAAAGTGAAGCTGTAACACATAACTGAAGAACTGATCACCTTCTCCTATGTATTTCAAAGCTTCTAAGGTTCTAAACGTTACATTACAAATTAAAACCATCTGTAATCTATAAAGCTGCATCTCAAAATCTGCTCTGAGATGAGTTATATTGAATTTATAAGAAAACAAAGGACAAATATTGAGTTCAACAGATTTGGTTGAGTCCAAGATCAAGGTTTAATACGAATCTGAGGTAACTGTTCAGGTAAAGTATAAAGCAACCATCTTTTCTTGTTCCTTTGACTTCACTTGACGTTCAAAAAATTAGATTACTATTATCCGTCAGCATAACAAACTTTTCATCACTTTATGAATATTTCTCCAGTAAGTTTAACATTCTCAATTATAAAAACACTAATTTGAGGCGTCTCTGAAGTTATTACCTTTGACGATTATCAACTAATACATGAACACAGAGAAAAATGTGAGACGTCTCAAATCCACAGTCTCTTTTTAGCAGCTCGTCTTAGGGGCAGTCGATGTATATGTCATTATTTTGAGAGATAAGTGGTTCTGGTCCTCTGGGACCAGGCCTGGCCAGCCAGCATGTCTGCTGTGCTACTCTGCCTGGCTTTCTGCCTGCCTGCTGCATGGTCATTATTTATAAATTAGGGGTGGAGGAGGTTGATGGACAAGACGTTAATGCAGAAAGAACTGACAGACAACAACTCAGGACACATAAAAATAAGCAAAAGTGATGCTGGAAATCTAGAAAAACAATACAAAAAATTAGGTGAAACCAATAATAGCATACTGTTTTTTCTTCCAAGATTTATGTGCCTGACATAGTAACTCCCAAACTTAAAAACACTGACATCATTCTCATGATTTCAGGGCAATCATATGATGGCTTAATAAACACAGTGACATCACGGTGAATGAAGAAATAAAACAGTGGTTTGGTTTGCATGATGCAGGTGTGGCTACAGAACTGACGCCAAGCACAGGATAAAACTATCTGGAGGCAAAATAAGAACTGAAAGGGGACTCTTGAAGTAATTCTGGTTGGGATCATGACTATCTGCATGGCTCTATTTACTCTCTCACCTCTCAGCTTCTAGCCTGAAGCAGTCACAGGTAGCTGCATGCTGTCATGCAGGAATGTTTCCACACCTGAATGGATGGTCATTAAACTTCTCAGGTGTAAAAGAGTCAGGCTGCCTCCAAGATACTATCAGTCACAACCATGACAGCTGAATCTGCAGAAATCTCATGGTTAAAAGGCTGATTTTTTTTTTTCATTTCAGAGGAAATTGCATTGTTTTCTCTAAGGAGGATGTATTTTCAAATGTAGAGCACCAACTACAAAATTCAAATGTATTGTTGTTGCTGTAGCATACAATAGTATAGACTGGCTTAGGGATAGACCGATAGGCATTTTGGCTTGTCTTTTCAACAATTGGCTCACAGGAGATCAATTAAAAACTTGGTTGTATTGGCTCTCATGCAACAGTGCCTCTCTGTCTGCAGTCACTACCTTATCTCCAACATTGTCCCACCCATAGGTGCTCAGCTTGACAGAGAGCTTGGGAGGGACGACGAGAAGAAGATTTAGTAAAACACAGATCTCTCTTCACAGACGTTAACATGCCTAAATCAATTCGGTCCTGCTCAACCCGAAAGCTGAGAGATAGCATTTGGAAAAAAATCTTTTTTTTGTGCTAATAATCTCATTTTAAGTGGCAGCACAATCAGGCATATATCTAGAGCTCAAGACCACCAAGGTCCTCACGTCCCTGTAATTACCACATGCTTAAAGGCATTTAAATGAATTTAAGTGTATTATTTAAAATTTGATACCAGTATTTTCACTTTTACTGCAAATGAATATCAACTCTTAATATCAGTTCATGACCTCCTTGACTACTAATAATCAGTATTTTTACCGGCCTTGAAAAAAAACACACCGAACTATCTGTAGTCTTGCTATCCTGAGTTTTCCTGTTCAGATCTTACCTTCTACCTGCAGATGTTTTCTTTAAACAAGGAAACTATCCTCCCTGTTTCTATTTTTGTGAACTGTCAAATGCATCTCTCAGTGAATAAACTTGATTTAGTACCAAACTTTTATTCAATGTTCATGTCCTTGTAGTTTCATTTGATTTTTTCTAAATTTAAGTTAGTTTGGTGTTATTTTTAGTCTGTTGCATAACAGGCTGAAAACTAATCACAGAAACTTTGACAAGAAGATCGATTCATTGAATAGTTTCAGGTCTGAGTAACATATGGCATCTATGTGAACCATGGACTTACTGACATGCATTCCTCTGTAGTGATTTTCTTTTCAAGTCTGTTCTTCTCACTGTGTCAACTCAAACATTTCTGATAACAACTGTTGCAATACTCTGCCACACAAATACAATCTTGATCATAATCAGCCCTTTGAACCTTAAAAATACATGATCTACTCTACTGCTCTCACAAAAAAAAACAATATTTGAAATGTAATTCTATTAACTTAAAGATAAAATGAGGCGACTGACTTAAATAAAGTCATGAGCTAAACCAAATTGTAGCCATATGAACCAAAATGATCAGTAAATCTCTGACAAATTCTAAAATAAACCAATATTTTGACTCTATTGACCGGTTGGTGCACATTTTTGTTAAAGGAGGGACTGAACCTCTCTGAAAGCTGCATGGTCTAGAAAACTTGACATCTGGGTTGATATAATCAGCATTCACTTACAAAACCAGATGGAGCTGCAGAAGCTAAGATGTCTTGTTACAACTAAAGCGGGTTGTTGTCAGGTCACTGGCAGCTTCATTTTGTAACAGGTAACACAGGCAGCATGGTGGGCATCCTGCCACAGAACTGATGATGAAAAACAATATTTAGCTATTTTTACACCAGCTTCTTGCTGATCAAAGACAGCCAGGCACGTTTAGTGACGGCAGAAAATCGCTGAGATTAACAAAGGCTTTATGACAGGCCTTATGTCTGCTGAAATAACATGCAGTCGTTTTCGTCAGGAGGAAATTTATTTTAGTCCATGACCAGTGAGTCACAGCAGCGGCTGTAATAAGGGGGCTGTAAAAGCAGTTATAAAACTAAACTGAAAACACAGATATGACTTTTAAAAAAGGGAAATATTGTGCATCTGGTCTTTTCAGGTACGGGTTGTGTGTGTGTGTCTGTGCTTGTATATAAAGTTGTGAAGCTGACATTTTCACTTATTTTTCACCCACAGACTTTTTTTTTTTGAGCACGTCATACCTCATAAACTTGTAATCAAGCAGCCACTCCTTTTTCTGGAGTGCTGGAGGAGAAGCAGAAGTCCAAAGTTTACTTACTCAAGTCAAGATATCAGTTACTTGAGCAACAGTGGACTTGAAGCTAAAAACAGAGGCAAACTTATGATCCTGCATTGAAGCAGTCTTCTGTGTGGACTTGTGTCCCTCTTTTGTCCCCAGACCTGCTGTAAAACTCTTCTTTTTATAAAAACCAAGCATGCAGCAGCCCCGCCTCCCCAATCTGTAGAAGGGATAAGATGCAATGTTTTGTAAACGCTTCAGGTGAAATTCAAGACTAGGAATGTGCAGGTGTGAACACATGGTTCTGCTGTGTGTTAAGAAAGTGTGCGTTTGTGCACATATTCATTGTGTTGGTCTGAATGAGACACACGTACCTCTGATATCACACACAGACGACAGCTTACAACCTCTGTCTCGTAACAGGATAAGAGCCAAACAAGTAATCCAATAGCTGCTTTAATGCTACAGAGAGTGTACATCTGAATGAGAGTGAAAGGTTTAGACAGGCCGAGTTTGTTGTGTCCGTCGGTGAGTGTGTGTTTGTTAAACCAGAGATCCTCCAAGTTTGTTCCTGTTGTGTATACTTAATAAGAGATCAGTAAAGCAGAAAAGACAATAATATTCAATGAAATAACTGATTTGCTTCAGTAACACTCAACATTCTCTTTGATTTTGTTCGTACAATTATCTTTTGCAGCACCAGAAGCATTGACATTAGCATGACTTTTTACCCACTGTGGCTTAAGCACTGTGCAATAACTGTTCAACTATTGTACACGCAGTTACTCTTCGCTGCTATTTCTCTTCTACAGAAGTGCGTACGACAGCTGCCAGTGTTTACAAGTAAAACACAATAAATTGAGCTGATGTGTGATCCTGCAACCTGCTGCTACTGTGGATGGAAAATACGCAGCACAAGGCTTTGTAAAGGCATATTTTCCTTAAAACTCAACTCATATTACAGGTTGTCCATAAAATTTCAATTTGAAAATGTATAATAAAACAAATGAACAGACATAAATACAGCAATTGTACAAAATGAGGAGTATAAATTGAAGTATGTTTTAACTAATTTAATAGTAGAACTCATTTTTTGTGGTTCACACTGAAAGGCTTGTCTTACACGGTCAAAGGTCAACCTCAGACATTATTGGTCATTATTGAAATTATAAAGAAATTGTTCTTTTAGCTCTTACACTTTGTGTAAAATGAAATTAAACTCATGAGGTTGTGACATAATCAAAGAAACAGTATTTGAGTAACAGATTGGGAACAGATTGTGAAAAATGTGAATAAATTTCACTGCTAAACTGATACAAATCTAGTGATTGGGCAACATGTAAAGATAGCAACTGCCTCAAAACACATCTGAAAAGAGTTAAAATCACCATCAATGTTCAATCATGAAGGAGGGACATTGTTCAATGGAGCACCCCCATGTTGGCATGTATTGCTTTAAACCTTAATATGAGCTTCTAACAGTTTAGAAATGCAAAATAATGGAACTTTGACATGCAATATTTTTTTCCTTTTAAAATGTATATATATTTTTCCACAAAATCTCTTTACAATAAAAAAAAACAAAAAACTTAAATACCTACCCTTAATTGTAGCAGTTTCCACATATATGCCTGTTCATTCACTTTTGTAATAAATGTCTTGAATTGTAAAGAGACTTTATAGACACTCTGTATTACAGCTTGATTCAAAATGTTAAAAATAACAATATCTAATCTGATACATCTGGAGAACATTTTTCTTTCTTTGGCTTAGTAAGGGCTTGATAGTTTTCCAGTCTATTTTTTGTATCTTAATTTTTTTGATACTTGGAAGAAAACTGAACATTGTTTGACAACCATTCAGTATGTTTATGTATTTATTTTTGACAGTAATGCTGCACACCTCCACTCAAACATGAGGACTGGTATTCTGCTCCTGTCTGCACCTCCAAACACTCACTTCTTTCTCTTTTGGAAATCTACACACCCCTGCAGGTACAATAACATCTCCAGATTAGCTCACAATGGTCTTTTATTCTACATGCACATGAATCCATGAACACACAGAAGTCAATTAATGATTAACGTTCACAGGAGTCTGGTGGGAGAGCATGCATGAAGACAATAGACTGCTGCTGCTTTGGACATTACATGAAATTTATAAATAGTGACTTTTAAAAACACAGGGCCAACTTTCCTCTAAAGTTTTGTGTTGCATTTATACAGAAATTAAATTTAATGAGGGGTTTCCTCTGACTTTAACATCTTGGGTTTTCATGTACAGACTATGGTCTGTTTTGCAGTTATCTGAAAAAGTTTTCATGAGAAAAGCTCCTAAAATAATGAAAAATAATGACTTTACTACTACAAAGCCAACTGGGAACTTGAAATCTTCAGACAGCTGAGACAGATGCACCTGACATGAGGGTAATAATACCTCATCACTCAGGAATAGTGTTTGCCTGCCCAGCTGCGGCAGCTACAGTGAGTCAAAGAAGCTGATTTATGATGTGCTTTGTTCGCTATCTCATATAAAAGTGTCTAACCTGTAAGGTTTGTTTAAAAACCTGCTCTATCATTTCACTTTATATATATCTAACACTGTCTTTTAGCTGCATTTTAAGAGCTAACATTCATCCTGCATGTCTGCTCTTATTCTTCTTATAGAAATAACTACTGAAACTGCAAAAAAGAGACCTTTAATGGGGATCGTTTCATTTGAAGTATGAACCATTGCAGTGAAAGGATGAAGCAAATGTTAAACTGATGCATCTGATGAAAGTTCAAGGACTGCAGATATCACATTAAGCTGTAGGAGCTTTCTATCAGTTTCCATTAGCAAATGTATACAACTCCTGAGTCCATTAGCTGATAAAGAACATCCATGCATTGTTTGCAAGACAACAAGAAACAAATCCTGAATTCGCTTACTTACATAGAGACCTATTGTCAACAGACACTAAAACAGCAGTATGGTTTGAGTGATGTTTGCAGAAATATGACGCAAGAGTTTAGCACAATACCTAACCTTACTTTTTCCACCAGCATTGAGAGCTTTATGTTTCTGCAAGCTCACAGGCTCCGATTGGTTAGCTCTTTGAAATAAGTATAAGTGCTGATAGTCACTAACACAACAGTGCTCTCATATAAGTATATAGACTTTTAAGTTGAGAAATAGTGTACCAGGCTTGATGAAAAGACCGCAAAAGAACTGAATTCAAACCACAGGTCATGTATTTCAGTAAATGTCAGTATCCTGGAAGACTGGGAGCAACTGAAAATAGCTTCTGTGGCTACAGTTGACATGACTGAGACACCGGGTGATGATGTCGTTTTCACTGCTGTGGAACAGTCTCAATTTCATATTGACTTTTTTTTTTCTCTCCTGTCAGGGAAAAATTGAAAATACACCCCTGCTCATGGCAGTGAATGAATGGCTACTTTTCCAAGTTTGAGCTACTAGATAATTAACTTCAAGAGGCAGAAGTCATGTTGGGTAAATCAGTGTAACTATAAAAAAACAAAGCCTCAGATGTGCACAGATTCAAGGAAAGATTGTGCAGGAAGAGAGATTTTTGTTTCATCTTGTTCAAGCCTGTCCCAAGCACATGCATGCTGACTGAGTTTGAATTCCCCCCCAAGGGAGAAGTGAGCCATCACATGCGCACACACACACACACAGACACACACACACACCCACACCCACACACACACAGAACCAGAGCAGGGAGAGACATTCGTGGACATTGGTCAAGGAGGGAAAATGATCGATAAGAACACGTCAAGTTGCAGAGGAAAAAGGACATGAAATGAATCCATGAGGAAACAACATGGATGAGAATAAAGTGTGGGACTGAGGGAGAGAGGAAGAGAGAGAGAGAGAGCTGAAGTGGGAGTTCAGCAGCACTCACCCTGTCAAATTGGTTGTCACCTGCACAAGAAGTCGCAGAGGATCCTTTATGTGAGAAAAAGTTTTAACCTCCAACAATTAAAAAAAAAAAAAAAAAGCCCCAAAAACAGGAAGTCTCAAAGAAGCGCTCAAAAGTTCCACCTGTCCTGCTATACTAAAAGAACACACACATGCACACAGACAGACAGACAGACACACACACTCACACACACACACAAAGTCCGTCCAAGCGTCCTATCCAAGTCCCTTTTCTTTTGATGTGCTCAGTCCACAGATAGTCAGGAGGAGACGCAGGGTGGCTGTATGAGCAGCATGGAGCTCAATGCGTGTGTGAACAAGCAGGAGGAGAGTGCAGGAGTGTGTACACTCCCTGAGAGGGAGGTGACTGCAGGAGAGAGAGAGAGAGAGTGAGAGAGAGAGAGAGAGAGAGAGAGAGAGGGAGCAGGTAACCATTCCCTCTCGTCTCTGAATGCCGCTCCCTCTGTCACTCCTCCACTTTTTGCTCAATCAGGACTTCTTGTTTGATCTTTATGGAGAATACTACTTAAATTTTGTTGCTCAA
Source organism: Thalassoma bifasciatum (assembly GCA_008086565.1). Taxonomy (NCBI): domain Eukaryota; kingdom Metazoa; phylum Chordata; class Actinopteri; order Labriformes; family Labridae; genus Thalassoma; species Thalassoma bifasciatum. Next base: position 491,780 of record RPOG01000005.1, read on the forward strand.
TAATAAACTGCCTCCTTGTCGGATCTGTTATTTTTTCAATAAATGTATGGCTTGTGAACCAGAATCTAGTCTTCCAGTATGTTTCTCCCGTTATTCATCCCTGATGGAAGTTGTCCAAGCACAGGAACGATTTTTGATGTAAATACAGTAAAAGTGCTTCTACTGTGCAACAATAAACCTTCTTAGATCTAAACAGCGCCCAGCACCTTCAGTTCATGTCACCGTCTGTCAGTCTCTGTCCAAGCGTCTGTTCTCTGGTTCAGTCAGTTCACTGTGACTTTGCCCAAACTCCTGTGAATGAAAATCCGTGTGTAAAACCGAAGAGGTGAGACCCGCACTCAAAATTAAATTGGCTGAATTGTTTGGCAGGAAGCCCAGCAGCTGCTAGAGAGCCCGCTCCACCATCCACATGGTTTCATGGACAGCTCCAAGAACCACTCAGAGTAAACAGGCATTATGTAATGCAGCATTAGCACCAAAGGCTAAGAGAGGCTAATAGGTCGATATGTGAAAAGAGCTGCCCACTCACAACTGGCCTTCAGCGCGGTCAAACAAGGAGACAAGCTGACGGGGAATCAATCACTACTGCACAGACGTGCACGCCTGCACGCATGCTGTAAAGTATTCAGATTATAAGTTGTCCCAAAGAGTTTGATTTTAGTGACTCAAAAGGCCTGAAATGTCCATTTTTATCCAAAATTGATGTCAGGTTTTATTCAATGCTGAGATTTCTTTCTAACCTTTACATTGATTATTTATCTTTAGTCTTGTTCGTTTTCATGATCATCCATTTCTTTGAATTTGCCCACATATAAGCAAAGAGAAGGGAACTGCCTTTCATGTTTTAAAGGTCGAGTTAAAAATGAAACAAAGTCATCTGTGTGAAGCTGACAAGTACAAAATGAAAGTAAAAATCTTGTTGCACCCAAAGTTATTTGTGGCAAACACATCAACTTTCAAAGTTCAAGGTGAAAAAGGAAACAAGGATAACTTTCCTGTTTCTGTCTCTCTTATTCTACCTGCATGTCCGACACAGAACTGATAAAGCTAGCCACAAACACATCCTTCTCTCCAAATACACAACAGAGTCCAACGGTCACACACTGCCCCTGAGATAACACACAGGAGACACAAACTGCTACAGATGTGAGAGGAGGCAGGCAAAAAAAACATCTGGCTAATTTTAAATCAGCTATGATTTTTTATTTACACTAATGCCAACATTAACAGAAAATGAAATCACTGCAGTCATATGTAGAAATAAGTCAAATTTTGAAGCATCTCTGATTATAAACAGATTACTGGAACTTACTTATTCGTCACTCAAATCAGATTTGGCACTTACATAACTTAAAAGCTTCAACGGCTCATCAAAAACCAAGCCTCACGTTTTACCTGTGAGATGCAGATTTATCTGCTTCACAGAAAAGCAGCTGCCAGTCAGTCACAGAAAATAACTCTTTGAATCCCAGGAGTTTCAGGACATCTTCAGCAGTTTATACACTGTACATCTGAAAATATTGTTATGAGAAGAGGGAAGAGCTGGATGAAGTAGCTGGGGTGAGGGAAGTCTGGGCTTCCCTGCTTAGGCTGCTGCCCTCGAGACCCGACCCCAGATAAGCGGAAGAAGATGGATGGATGGATGGATGGAGTTGTTATGTTATGTTGTTATACAGTATATGCAGCCATTTTATGTTATCTGAGGTGTGTGTATGTGTGACAAAATTACAAATAAATATTCTGCAAATGTTAAACAAGTCAATGTTTGGCCCCCACTCACTTAAGTGATTACTTGAAAGAAATTATTTTTAAAGTATTATATCATTTAATCACAATTGGATGAATGGGTCGATTTTGACCCATGTGTGTAAACTCGATGTAGTAATATAAAAACTATTTTTGTTCATAAAGAATAAAAGCAAGAATGTAAATAATGATTAGTCATAATCAAAAACAAGATATTTAAATAATACTTGAAATATTCAATCATAAAATAAATTGATTTCCAAAGATAGAACAGAGAAAAACTCAATCAGCATGAAATAACCTGGAAAATAAATACGGGTCATTTTTGACCCATGTTGTGCATTAGAAGAGGAGTGCATATGTTGCGCATCAAAGGGTTAAGCAATTTATCTTTCACAGTAATGGCAGTGTTTTTTTTCAACAACATTATTGATTTCAATGTGTTTGAGTTGGGCTTTTTTTCTGTAAGTAGTTCGTTAGGGTGGGGTTTCAATAAATCCCTTGGATTTATTTAGCGCTAGCTCACGGATGGTGCTTAATTACTGATGGTTTTTACTAACGAAATGAAACCTAAAGATGGCCGAGTGGATACATCAAAGTGCATAGGGTTAGGGTTAGGTCACAATGGCTGAAGTACTGAAGGGGGAGAGACATGCAGGAAACCACTTGCAGGCTAGAATCGAGCTCTGACACACCTCATGGCAGTCACCTAAAGACTAGGCCGCCTGAAGTCGTTATATCAGAGCAGACTCAGACGCTCACTTCTCGCCTTTTTGCCGTTTTTTTTTAACTTGGCCGTGGGGCGCGAGTTTTCACAGCACAGACATAAAACACATATCTCTGAAATCTTTAAAGCCTCAGGCTTCTGTTGGAACAACGTATTTTTTGCCAGCTACCACGGTTTTTGCGTTCACTGGTCTTACACATTATAGGAATAATCAGCATCTTGAATTGCAATAAATAATTGGAAAAATTGGGGTGTTCTAAATCTTTTGACCGGAAGTGTATTTTTTTTTTTATTAGAGGGATTTCAAGCTTCTGCACTAAAACAGGCTAGAGCTCAGCTCCCAGCCTCTCAGTCCCAAAATCCTTCATTAAACCACAGCTTCATTTAGTGCTGACCTCTTCAAATGACTTTGCTTTGGAAGAGGGACCTTTGCAGAGAAAACATATCTTAACAAAAAAAATCCTTTCCACAAAACAAGCCTGGCACTCCTAGGGATGGGTAACCTATCAATCAGAGTTTTTTTTGTTTTTTGTTTTTTTAATTTCAGCTTCCACAGCAAAAAATTGATTAAAAAATAACAAAACATCAGTGGAAACAGCCAAAAAGGATACAAGATAAGTTGTCACTTCACATGCAGGAGCTGTTCACTACCAATTTTCCCTACACAAAAATATGATGCAGGTGCAAATCACAAATACAGATGTTTGACTGGCGGTGTGTAAACTGACTAAGGGTCAGAGACATCAACCTTTAGTCCCACACAGGAACAGTGATCAGAGTAATTTTAAGGCCAATATCAATCAGAAAGTGTTAAAAATAACAGTCAAAGAGTGGTTTTATTGACCAGTGTCACCCTGTATACACTCCTCACATCGACCACTTTAATTCATAGACCCTTAGCAAGCAGCCAAAGCTCTCCACTTGTATTCAAACGCTGTAATTTCCTTTGGTTCAGCTCTTGGCTCTGGATTAAGCCTTGGCTTTTCCACTGATAATTATCAATAAGGACAGGGCAGGAGTCCTAAAAGCCTGTGACTCTTTCCGAAATGCTCAAACCACAAGGCTCGCACTCTCTAATCACAGATCACACACAGACACACACTAATAGTCGGCTGTTGGGAGAAAATGACACTATAGAGACAAACATGACCTTCCCTCCTTCACTTTGATAGTCCAGATAATCTGCCTGGCTGTGTTTTGACTGTAAAACACCTGGTTTCAGGGCCAAGTACAACCCTGTGGAGGCTAAAATGCCTTTGCTAAGGTTTAAAAACTTCTTTTTTAACAAGTGTTGGAAATGTTCAAATGTTTCAGTGATGTCATATTTCAGTATGTATGAGCAGGTGCAGTCAGTAACTGAATGAGTCATCAGGAGCCACTGGTCCAGTGTCAACAGAAACCCCACAAAGACAGATTGATTGAAATGGCATTTGGGGAACAAATAAATACCTGAATGACAGCCTGCAGGAGAAATAAATTCACTTATTACAGCACTGATGTGTCAGAGCTGAGCAGGACTGTGCATGAGGAAAGCAAGGGCTTTCTTTGACCTGAAATTTGCATGTTGCTTTAGGCTTTGGTTTTGTTGCTTGACTGTGCAAATGAGGAGGCACACCTGCCCAGACGCACAGGAGAGGAGAGGTACAGACTCTTAAAGTCATCACAGCAAGCAGTAAGGGAAATAACTCAACTCATTCAGAGAATTTCAACTGAATCTGATGTAAAGTAACTCCTCACTGTGCATATCTCAAGAACTATTCACCTATTGACAGCTCATCTACTGACCTCAGCTTTGAAAAAAGCAGCAACCTCAAGTGTTTAAAAGTGAAGCTAATGCAGATATGCAAGAAACCTGCAGCTTCCAGTACTGTGTCCTGTTAGAGTCCTCACCAACTTGGGCAATATGTAGCAAATACATGCATGTATTTGCTGTCAGGGTGCTGGTGGGACTGAAGGCTGGGGCTGCCAGCTCTAGGAACATTAGAGCCAGTTCGTGGAACCAAAATGAAAACCAGAAACTTTTGTCATTTTACTCAGGACAAGAGGGGAACTAGGAACTTTTGAATTTTTAATATTCCAGAGCAGAAATGTAGCGTTAAAACAGTGGAAATCAGTTAATACCTTACTTTTCTTTTTTTTTTTTCCTCCTGGAATATCTGTCGTGTTGGTCATTGTAGCCAAAACACATTCACTCCCTGTGTGACTCCCTCATGCCATGGCATGGCATAACCAGGCAGAGGAGAGAGAATTCAGCCACTACAGATCAAGAAGTGATCATGAGTTATCCATATGCATTCTCACAAACTCAAATAATTCATTTAGGCTCTCACAATGTAGGCACATAATGCATGAAACTAAAATTATGAAGGGATGCAGGTTGAACAGCAGAGGACTAAAATACTCTTTGCAGCATTTTCTCATTCATCCTGCTGGTAAAATATTTTGTAAACCTCTGGTCGAAAACTGGCATCAAAAGGTAAACGAGAGGCAGAGAAAGTTTCAGACTATTTAATAATTATTAATCATTTATCACTTATTATCAATCATAATTTCAGACACTAGTGAGACAGCTGGAGTTGGCCAGGATACGATGCAGATAATAATGTTGTCTTTTGCTGAATCTTTCGATCATATGCAAACAAGCAAGTTAATTAAAGAAAACATAAGGTAGTTTGTTTGACTGACATGGAGCGATATTGACCACTTCAGGAACAAGATTTTTTGGTTCTAACTAGTTTGGAAATGTAAATTATGTGTTGGAACTGAAAACCCGAAAACGTTAAAATACTGTTTCTGTTCAGGACAAACCGATTGAGAAAATAATCCTGGTTCAAAGCCCTGGCTGCCCACTTATTTGGTCTCTTAAGACTGGTAGACTCATTGTAATTTTGGGTTCTTTGTGTTTTTTTCAACTTCTATTTTTGGGGCTTTATTCATAGAGGACAGGACAGTGGATAGAGCGGTAAACAGGGTGAGAGTTAGCAGGATCAATGCATTTCAGTACAAGTTGGAAAGACCTGTTGGGGAAGAAAATATTTAAACAGGTAAGGTGCTCCTGGCTGTTTCTTGATATTGATGCTTGAAGGGGGACCCATGTGAGAAACACTTATGTAAGAAGTAGTTCATGCTATCTTAGGTTAAATTTATCCGCTCTGTTCTCAACAGGAAATTTAGCATTGGTAATCTGACTTTCTGAATAAAAGGAACGACTAAAATTGGTAGTTTAGGTTTTTGATTCATTGAATTTGTATAGAAGACGACAGTTCTGAGAGTTATCCAATCTATTTCCCATTCTAAAAATTGAATTGAGTCAACACAATATCTAAAACGTAACTCAAAAGAAAGCCTACCCAAAGGAGCACGGCAACACGACCACAAAATTAAGAAACATCGCTCACAAATATTTGGGTTGGATCATAATCTGCCCATGTGTCTCAACCTGTTAAGGTGTGACTGAGTACACCCATACTATCACATGGTTAAACCTTAACTAGACTATTTGCGGTGTAGAAATCCCTCTATAAAACATTTTTTTGCCATTTCAAATCAACAGGGCGCTAACCTGAAAGTCATCATGATGATTGAGTGAGTTGTGGTCAGTTTGAAGACCAAGAGAAAGAAAGGTGACACAGATCATCTGACAGGAAATGGTGTAGGAGATAAGGTATTTGATTAGATGATCTACAGTCATCTTCAAACTATGTTGATGACATCTGTGGTGTTCTGATCAAAAGAGGCACATTTCATCACATAAACCAGCGAGGTACATCGTGTGATGGTGAGCTCAACCTCCAGTTAGCTGAAGTGTTGCTTGAGTCACGTGCCAGCAGGCTTGTTCTTTCGTGTCTACTCTATCTGATTTAGCACAGCTGTTTGAATCAGGTCCCAATCTGTGAATTCACAGCTTTACCAACCAGCTCACATAAAATTTGGCAGCAGAAGACAGTTTGTAGAGCCAATAATTCCTGAATTCATATCAAAGAACACTACAGGGTATGATGAAAAAGAATTTGACAGTCTATCAAACCTCCCTCTTTCCTCACTCATACACAGGATTATTGGCTATCTCATTAGTGTCTGATATTCAGCAGCCCTACGAACAATCTCTGTGTCTGACAAGCTGGAAAACAAGTTCATTGGCTTAAAGGGCAAGAAAGTCCAGGCTGCAGACATGCTGCAGGGAGAGCTGACAGTAACCACACACTAAAAACATCATAGAGGAAAACCAGTATTAATAATAAGATCATACTTTAATTCCTTGAAGTAAAACATGAGAAATAAAAGGGCAATTCTGCACTTGAAGATGACTTAAAAAGCTGAGTAACCCTGCTTTAGCCTATAGATAAAAAACAAACATCCTTTCCAGTAGCTTGTAGCTTGGTATAAAAAGTCATTTCTGTACTCCAACAAATGACACGGGGGGGGGGGGGGGGGTATTTATGACTCATCCATTTACTTTATATTAAGGCTAAGAACAGCGCTGCATACTCAAATATAATTTAAGGGTGTGGTTGTGGCCCAGTTGGTGATGGCCATCATCAGACTTAGTTACACTCTTTCAGAAAACGATGATGATGTAGTCATTGTTTGGTAGTTAAAGATAACATCTCAGCTCTTCCACTCTGGTGAAGGAGTTAAATAACTTTACAGGAACAAAGCAGATAAGATCTGTTGTTTTAGTTTCTATTTTTCACTGTGTCTTCTGATGGTTTTTGCTAACAGAGATTAAGAATAAAATTCTACAAGCAAGTTTGTAAAAAAAATTGGTTTATCCATTTATTTCTATTTTTCATTTATTCTCTTATTTTGGTATTTGAAACTGTTTGGGATGGTTTCTGATAACTTCCTTTATTTTCTATGAAGTAGCTGCTCCACAGACAGTCTCTCCAGCACAGGCTCCTGACACAATTACAACTGTTCAGCGTCAAAGAGGAAAAGGAAGGAGGGATAATGTGTCCAACAGCAAAGAAACTGTGTTGTGATGTTCTAAAATTAGCTCCAGAAACACTGCCTTGAGAGTAACTATGCTAATTCTGCAATGAAAGGCATCTTTATTCCAGAGTTCAACATTGGTGATGCATATTAAATGACAGCTTGGCTGATGGTCTACTGATAAGTAAGCAAAGGCTATAGGCTTGTTCCTCAAAGCAAACCAAACAAGTTAGGCTGATCCTTCCCACCAGAAATAAAACAGTGTCAGTGAGCCACGCCAGCTAAGGCCATCCATCCATACAAAGCATAGTAACTGTCGTCAAGGTGAGTTTCACTTTCTGAGACTCCAGGGGATTAGCCTGCCTTTATATATACCCAGTCTGTCTGTAAACAATACACTGACAGTAGACTGCTGCAGTGCACGCCCTGTTTTCAGCCTCATGGAGGCTGGAGCTAATCAGATCACCTCCATTAGCTAACTGCATTAACGTACTTTGATACTAAACACAGAGTGGACAGCACACTGACACGCTACGGTCTGAGACATCTGCGCAGAGAAATATCTGAGAGTATTACAATGAGTATGTGATAGAAACGACCTAAAAGCATTTTTGAAACCAAACGAGTGCTATACATGCATAAATGTATGAGCCTCGGCTCGGCAGCTTGAAGACATTACGATTTAGCCTAAAACAGAAATATTTCTAAGTAAAATGCTCTTCTCTAGTTGCCAAGCTTACTATTTTCATTGATGAGACAATGATGCTCAGCAGGTATGATGTTCAACATTTTCACACAAAGTGTTCAGCATGCTACCATGCTAAAGTGTGCAAATTGGCACCTTATATAGTGTCAAACTTGTTCAAAATAGCAGATCTAGGGGTGTTAAAAATATGGATACAGCTGGCTGTAAAGCTTGAAAAATAATTGAAACACTTCTGACTTGCTGCATTTGACATAAATGCACAATATGCATAATATAAAAAAAATTGCATAGATTAGCACATGCACATTTAGCATTAATAACCACAGAATTGCAATAGGTTGGAGAGATCATTGTTGTGTAACTAACTGTGTGCTCTTAACATCTGAATACTTTGCTGTCCCCAGGCTTGTTTGTGGAAGCAAATACTCTGCCCTTGGGCCAGATGACAAATTAATGAGATTTTTAAATATCTTTCAACAATATAGATACATGAGTGCACCAAATTTATTACCAGGGTTACCATATACCTAACAGTCTATCCTTTTTGGATCCCTAACTTGTGTATAAAAATGGACTAAAATGGAAATGAATGCCGCAGGTAAAAAACTGAGTATTTGTGAGAAGATTCGTAAACAGATGCTGCAGTTTGAAAAATTTAGTTTGTTGAACTTGTAAATCCATCCATGGAAAGTTATGGATACACAGCTCTTGTTGAGTCTAATGAACAAGTGCACACTCTCACATCTTGCCTCATCAGGAAACAACCACGCATTTGCTTTGACAGGCTTTTTTACATGGTACAACCATTAGGGTTACTTTGGGGCTCAGGAGATTCACACATACACACACACGGCGTAAGAGGCCATATTCTCCTCATTAATAATGAATGAAACTCTACTGACCCATCTGTTAAACAGCAAGGACCTTTTGACTCAAACACAAGCTCACACTGAAATACTGCTTCTTGAATACACTCATCCCATAGAGCAGAATAGTGAATATACATTTTGATAGTAAAAGACCCTTGGATTAAAAAATGCTGACCAGGCAGTCAAAGGATTAATTATAAAGTTTAAAGAATATCTATAAGATAAAACGTATCTGTGTGATGAAACGCAAATACACACATACAACAGATATCTAAAGTTTCCTCTTTCCTGAGGCTTCCAACTGCGCCGCCTCCCTGAAGCCTGTAAAACTTGTCCAAGTGCAAATCCACAGACTCTTGTTCTCTGTATTTTTGAAGTAATCCCCTTCCTGTTTGGCCCACGTGGCAGCAGCAGCAGATAATCCTCCACCAGTCGGACAGCTGTCATGTCAGAAACGTGCAGGATGACCTAATCTGAGTGACAGTGATGTAACACAACAAGCCAGGGCCTGGACAGCAAACACAAACCAGCCTTTTGAAGCAACTGTTTAAGAAAGTCATTAAGTCTTTCTGCAAATGAACTCTCCCTGCAGAAACAGAAACAGCAGGAGCTGGTTTGTAGGGTGAAGCTGGTGGTCTTTCACAAGTCTTTGTGTGTGTGTGAGAGTGTGACAATAGCAGTGAGAGGTTCAGCTGTCACGTGCAGACCCTCTGGTTACATAAGGGCATTTTAGGATTTCCAAACCATTGTCAGGACATGTACAGTAATCATCCTCAACATCCACCAACAGATTGTCACCTAAAGCCTTTGCACTTACATGCAGACAAGTGCTTCAATTCAGTTTGGTATCTTACTCTCCTTAATGAAGTGGATCATAAATAAATTAAGCCATCATCAATCTCACTCTAATTTAAATGACTGCTTTATATAACATCTGTTATTATAACACTCCTTAAAAACTAACAGCAGATCACAGGTTTTACCAAAGAAGAAATGGGAATCAGGCAGAACTGACTTTCAAAAACAAATCTCAAAATACTACAATGATGATGGGAACTTGTGACTTTTAAGCTCTTTTAATCAGACTGCATCACTACTTTGTATTTGCACAAGAATTCACCAGAAAGCCACTGCTGAGGTTGGTCTTCATTAAATCTATTGATAGGCAAACCACAGGGGTGGTGCTGACAACTTAAAGTCCTGCAGGCTCTGTCCTGAAGGCAAAGTCACATTTGAATCACTGCTAAGTTAAAACATTGGATTCTCCAACAGAAACCTTAAAACAATCTTTCGTGGTTTGTTTCTAAAAAGGAGCAAAGGATAATTCCCAAACTCATTTACCTTTTGACTTGTTTGCAGCTGGTAACTACAACAGTGGGACACAATTACACACTTAAATCTGACAAACTTTTAGCTTCTTTTAGGCTCTTGTCTCTCTTCAGCTGTTATATCCAACAAAAGGATAACTGCCATAAAAAGCTTGAAGAAATGCAAGTTAGCAAGGGAGTAACAACTGAAGATAGTTCTTTAAGTTGGGGGACTGGTTTAGCTTTGTGGTTAAATTGTCAGACGTATACGTAGGTCTTAGTCCATAAAGTCTAAGGCGCGGGCTCAACTCCAACCTGCAACCCTTTAACTGCAGCTCCTTCTTCACTACCGTTTCATAGTTTGCAACTTTATCTGCTGTCCTTCCAAAATAATGTTGCAAATGTCTGATAAACTTTCAAGAAAATTATTTCTTCTAGCTAAATGGTAACGTTGGCAAGCCAGTTTTCCTATATTAACTCAACTCAACTCAACTTTATTTATAGAGCACTTTAAAAACAACCACAGCTGAAGACAAAGTGCTGTACACATATGGACAGAACATTGAAACAAAGATAAGAATCAGATAAAAACACTCATGTTATTGTTTCATTGTTTCATTGTTCCTAAAAACAATTTAAGAACAATAAAAACAATAGGTAAAACAATAACTAAAAACAAACCATAAAACACTAAAACAGAGCCGAGTCTCATGGTGGGTTAAAACCTAAGGAATAAAAGTGAGTTTTAAGACGAGTTTTAAAAACAGACAGTGAGGTGGATAGTCTAATGTGGATGGGAAGGTAATCCCACCATTTAGGGGCAACAACAAAAAAAGCTTTGCCCCCTAATGGTATAACCTGAAGCCCCAATCACATTTACTGTGGACACTTATGAAAACAATATTTTTTTCATCTGTCTTTTTGTGCGATGAAAGAGACTTCTAGCAATGATAACTCACTAACTGTTCAATAAGTAAACATTAGTCAGGTGTCTCCCTATTTTGGGATCCTCCTCCAGGGATCATGTATGTTAGTACAGAATATCATAGCAACAAATGCCAAATTTGTTTAGGTGTTCAGCCATGGACAGAAACTTTACCATGGAATTCATGCTGTGCGCAGAGATGAGATATTCAAGGGTTCTAATAAAATGTCGGCTAAGAGATTCTTAACATTTTTATCTATCTAATCTAATTTATCAAAACACAAACGTCAAGTATGATAACAACTGTCACAGACCTCAAACTATCCTTTGTTGTGATTTGCATTCTGCGCACACTTTACATGCACCGACATACACAAATGTTCACTGTCACACCAGGAAACACAATGACCCACAACTCTTTAATTGGTTTTATCACCTCTGTGTGGATTAACACACACTGATCCATCAAAGTACCCAGAAGTCTGCACGTGCTGCTGTCCAAACACTCCAGGGTGGAGCTGTATGTGTGTTTTTAAGACAGCGGGAACAGTCAGAGGCTGCTTGCAAACAGAAAATATCTCTAACACGCTTGTATTTCAGTCAAAATTCATTGTTGATGATAATATCACTTCAATTTGCAATAAACATCCCAAATGCCAATCACAACCATCCTTCCCAAAAAAGCTTCAAAATCAAATCTTGAACTTTGTGTCGGTAAATTTTGAAATCACTTTTCAGAGTCTCTGATGAGAATCACGTGATGTCGGTAAACACTACAAATCTGCTGTTGAGTGGACCCAAATAGATTCAATATTTTAACATAAGACACGCCTAATCACCCTGAGCATTATCTAGTAAATCAATCATCCACAAATTTCAGCTTGACAACAACACATCCTGCTCAGTTTGTGTATTTTATTGTCCATTAGAATTACAGAGCCAGTGCAGAGTCCAATCCCCCAATAAACATCAGCTGGCTTCAAGGGTAATCAAAACCTGATGTTTGTCCAGAATACAGATTATACCTCCTGTTATTTGAGATCACTTTATTGCTCATAAGAAGAGCCAACAGAGACATATTATCGGAGGACTGGTGCAGTTTTCTCAGGTTCAAGGGCCTGTTAGCACAAAAGCATATCTTTGACTCATATCGTTTGTTGCAGCAGCTGGGACTTTGATATTTGATACAAATGTGTGCATCATCTCAGAATTTTAAACTTAGCTCTCGTTACTGCTCTGGCTCAGGTGACAAGAAATTAACTGGATCGGTTTTTGAACAAGTCAGCATATACAAAGACACTGCACACGCCACGGTTTTAAAAAGTGGGACAATCTAAGGTATGCATTAACAGTCTGTGTGATAACGTGCCTGAGATAAAAGCTAGCATTTTACAGCCCAACATGAAAGTGCACAACTGATTTCACTGGAGACAAAGTTAAGTAAACAACAACAAAGGCTAAAAACAGCTCATTAAAACATGTCTAGAGACCTGAAAGATGTGTGGAGACTGCTACAAGGGGGAGGGTTGTTTCTCAAGTTTCCCAAAATGTAGATGTGATGAAAACTCATTAGTGTAATGCTCATTTTGGCGTGAGCTTCCCATCAGTTAGATGATAGACAGACTTATCAAGTGCTGTCTGTCATCAAGTGCTGGCTTGACACCTCTGCATTCAACACAGGTCCAAAAGTCACAACTCTATTTATCACATGCCTTCAACTGTAGACATAAGAGCATTTATAACACTCTGACACCTTCAGGTTTGTGAATCAAGGGCAAGAAATCTACAAAACAAAAGAACCTCATGCAGTGTGCTCTGATTATTTGCAGTCAACTATAATCAAATAATTGACACAGTTTTGCCAACAACAGGCCTTAACAGACTGGCAAAAAATGGTTTTATTGGCACCAAAAAAATAACTTCAAACAAGCCGAAGAAGGAACTTTCACCATATGCTATTGTAATGCTGTGCTGTATTACAAGAGGTTAAGGTTACTTTATCTCTGATATTCAGGTCTGGTAGCTAGGTTAAAGGTCTTTTTAACAAAAAAGATAAAGAATATGGCTAATTTATACAACTGCGAGACTATATCTTCACATACAACAAGTGACAGAACATTTGAAATGTGTTTAAAGCCTCACAGGCCTGAGAAAAGCCAGGAGTTCAAACCCAGCTTCATGCCCTGTATTTGCCCCTGTGGACATGCACGGTGCCACACTGTGTGGCACAAAGTGCAAAATTTCTCCCACTGTTCAGCATGTGGTGACCATTAGACTCGGGGTCATTAAACACAGAGCTCTCAAACTGCTTTTTCTTTGTCTTAGGTTTGTTTGCATCCATCAAGACAAAGTGAGCAATAACAATGGATGCAAACCATCTGGTGTAGTGGGCCACAGAATACAGACACCCGCAGGGCACCAAGAATAGATTTCACTTAGGACTAATTGTGTGTATGCAGACATGAAGATGGCACTGACCGGGTGAGTAAGATAATGGTTTTTGTGTCACTATAATATCTTTTTTTTCAGTGACTGTTAACCCTGTATGAAGCAGAAACATCCTTTAAACTCAATTTTATTGGGCAAATCTAGATAAATGTGGCAAATTTAAAATGCTGAATCAATATTGTGAGCGTTCGTTGTTGCAGTGATTCCCTACCAGGGGTACACATACTTCCGGGGGTACACTCGCACATTGCACATTTAATAATGCATTTCTAACTTGGAAGTATTGAGGTAAGCCTGTCGATAAAATGATACGTATACACTATAACTAGTTTCCCCAGGTAGACAATAACCCATGGCAAAGCTTCACCAAAATCCATTGCATACCTGTAGCCGGGAAAATATAGATAAATATAGATAATATAGATATAAATATAGATAAATGGCTGAAACATCCAGTTGGTCTGGATCCAGGGGAGGCCCACTGAGAAACACAAAAAGGAGGCCAAACTTTTTTTAAAGTTTAAATGCCTGTTTAAGGAGGACTTATTCAACACAGCTCCATTTTTTGTGGTGAATGTTACAAGAATTATATATAACAAATGGAGGTTGATTATTTTGATTTTTTGTTCATGTGCTTATATTTTGATTTATTCTCAAGGCAACGTATTTATGTTTTTCTATCTAATTTGAGTTGATGCGAAGAAAAAGCTATTGAATGTTCATAATAGGAGATAAAATTAAAATGATTTTCATTCAATATCACTTGTGTTATGTTCTGCTATTGAAGAATTATGAGTGAAGGGGGTACACATGACGAAGAGTACACAAGGCTCAAGGGGCACACAATAAAAAACAAAAAAAAGCTTGGGAACCACTGCTTTAATGAATATCAACTGTCTTCTTTTTGAAATGGTACTTTTTATGGTTTTAAAAATATTATATTAATATAATATAATAACTATAATGACTTATTTGATCATTTTCAAACGTTATAAAGGACCTTAAAGTTTTAGCACAGTACTGAGATGGAAGCAAGAGTTCCCATCATGCGTAACTACTGATTGTTAATTGCTGAAATTCACTTTTTCAATGGATCAATACAGAGGATAGGGTATTTGTTTCAAAGTATTCATCAATTTTTTTTTTCATGGAAAAAAAATCTTTGAGAAGCTCAGTAGTTTCTGGAAATTTAGCTTTTGTGAATCAAAACTTTTGCTACAGCGAGCTATGATGCCAAATTTTTTTAATAAAAAGTCAAAATTCAAAGACAAGTCGAAATCATGAATTACAAGTCATATTTTTAAGATTGAATGTCAAATTTTTTAAGGTGATACACTCAAAGTTGTGAGATAAAGTAAAAATTTGACTCATTATTTATATTTTGAGATAAAAGGTTTAAAAAATTTAGATGAAAAATCAATCTTTCAGGACAAAAGTAGCAATTTTTTACATAAAAAGTCAAAACTATGAGCAAAACAGTTGAAAGTAATGTAAAAAGGTGAAAGCTTGGCATAAAAAAATGAAATAACAAGCAAAAAACGAGTTAAAAGGACAACATAATCAGATGGAAAATAATTCTGAAGTTAGATATGAGAGAGAGAAACTGCTCTTGTGCAAGAAAGGACACATAAAGAATAATAAAATGATCCACTAAGTTAAAACAGGGTACCTGCAGGTTTCAGCAAGTCAAATTTAAGACTTTTTAAGACCTTTTTAATGCCACTTTGAATGGAATTTTAGACCAAAAACACATAAATATGGTCGATGGTTTGGGGGTCCTGCTCATTGACTGTATATAGATTATTATACAGTCTATGGTCCTGCTGCATTACAACCAAATCATAGCGTGTGTGTCACCCAATGAGATTCATTCAAGTTTACTTTTTGTCTGTTTATTGGACAAAAAGTGATCCCCAGTGCTCTGTGGTTCAATAGATGGATATAAAAGTGCGAACAGTGACCCAGAATGCTGATAAAAATGTACATAAGCAGCTTGTAAGACAGTATCCTCCCTACATCTTCTTCTCGAAAAGTCCTGAGAAAAAAATAAAACCAACAAAACATTAAAAAATCCTGCCTTGACAAATTTAAGACCCTTGATTAATTTATTTAAGACCAGGATATAAAATTTTGATGAATTCAAGACTTTTTAAGGCCTCAGTTTTAAATACATGAAGACTTTTTAAGATTTATTAAGGATTTGTAGGAACCCTGTAAAAGAAATATGAAAATGTCTGTTTCCTTCTCCAATAAAAAGATTTTTCTCGTCTCTTGGGGTATACAGCAATTTAGAGATTACACTTGCAGTTTAAGGGGATTAAAATATTAATGATTTTTCAGCTAAAACATTGCATATAATAAATGAAAAGCTGAGTAGTTGTGGCCCATATGAGGAAACTGGTTCACAAACTTGACCAATGTTAGTCTTGAATGTTAGTCATGCAGTAACATACAGTATTTTGTGAGAGGGTTGGTGAGTGTAACATGCAGATAAAGACATGTGAAGCACACATGATGAGCTGAATCATCCTCCACACACACACACAAACACATGAAACCTGAACATGAGTTAATGTGTGTGTTTCCTGTCCGGCGGGCGGGCGGTGTTTGAGGCTGTGGAGCCGCATGGCAGAGGCGGCTGCAGCTCGGAGCCACGCTGTGACTTTAAAACCGCCTTAAAATCAAACTGTCCCACTTTCACCGCGGGTTTAATCCCCACCGCCGAGCTCCAGCTCCGCCACGGCTGCAGACATGACAGAAAGCTGCACTTGTTCTCCAGCCCGGAGTAAACTCACCTTTGAGACGGTCATAGGGCGCGGGATGCGTCGGCAGGTGCTGGTAGTTTTCCCTGAAGAAGACCCTAATGGAGCTGCTGATGGTGCTGGAGCAGCCGGCTGGACTCTACGTGCTGTGTCAAACCACTGTTTGTTGTTGTTGTTGCATGGTGGTCATTTAAAAGTCATGATGCCGGACGCGACCTTCAGAGCAGTGGAGATAAAAATGTGCAAAAAGATATGAAAAAGCTCAGAGACGCTGCATGCTCCTCCTCCCGCACACCACAGGCAGACAGCACGTTAAAAAAAAAGAAAAACAAGAGCCGAGAGAGGAAGAGGACGAGGAGAGATGTGAGCACTGGATGCGACGAGAGAGCAGAGGGAGGGAGAGGAGGGAGGAGGGGGGAGGACTGTACTTTCAATGGATGATTTAAAAATAACTCCCAGCCTAACGAGCGCCTCTCCAAAGTGATCAGAAAATTGAAAAAAAATCTCACCCCTTACAGTCATCATACAAATAAAAAAATAATTTTAAAAAATCTGCACATCACTTCACTGGTCACTTTTCATACTGTTATTTTTATTCCTTGTAAATAGTGCAAGTTTTTATATCTTTTTTCTTAAATTGCTATTTCAAATAACTATGTTAAGTCTTTATTATTATAGAAATAATGATAATTATTGTTGCTGTTGTTCTTATTATTGTTACTATTATCATAATTATAACTATAGCTAATTGTAGCCCTGTCTAAAAATCACTCAATCACAGTAACATAACATGTAAATGGTTATAATAGCACAAAAGTTCAAAGAATTAAAAACAGGTTAAAATGTGTACTAAAATATATTATACATACAGTTAAAAAGGTTAAATATATGTCTATAAAAACATTTCATAGGTAAAAATTCTGATTTAAGTGGAAACCTTCAAGAAAGGTATATATAAATATATATATTTTTTGTTTTCAATCTGGTTAAATTTTATTTCATGACAACCCATATTTCATTTCTGTTAATAAAATACCTGTTAATGGGGATTACTGCATTTAAAGTACAGTTGTGTGGTGTCCTTATTAAAGCTCATAGTATTAATTTTTAATCCGGAGCGTTCATAAAACTTAAAAGGGCTAAAATAAAGTGTAATACTAAATCTAAGTTCAACAATGAACTCAGGCCCTGTCCCATAGTACTACCTACTCTAGCAAAATTAATATAGCTACATGGGACTTGGGTTACATAACTTTTTATCTTATTTTTTAAATTGTATTATTTCTTTTTCTTCTTATTATACTTTTTTCTATTTTATCATTTTCTTTTATTTTATTGTTGCATCGTTTGCACTTGGAATGTTTGTAAGCTGCTGTGATGTGGTAATGTCCCCCATGGGGGATCAATAAAGATTATTCTATTCTAGTCTATAAATGATCATGTCCTAATTTTTCATACTGTTATTTTTTCTCCATATGGCTCCAACAGTGTGATTGTAAAATACTCACGTGTGTGATCACGTTCATAAAGCCTGGTATATGTGTATGGAGGCCTCTTTCCACCTATTAAAAAAATAAGACTAAAAACTTAGCATTGTTGAGAATTTTTTTAAACCATATGATGTCAAAATTTTGAAATACAAAGTCAAAATCCATACGGAATTTTGAGATGAAATGATTATTTTGACAGATGATTGAACTGATAAACTCAAAATTTTGAGATAAGGTAAATACAACTCTGAGTTAATGAACAAAAATTTGAGATAAAAAGTAAAACTTCTGGGATAGCAACTCAAAATCATGATAAGAGGAGTCAAAATTTAGGGATTCAGGTCAAAATTTTGAGAGAAAGTAAGACATGTGAGATAAAAACAAGATATAAAGTGAAAAATCTGAAGTAAAAACGCAAAATTTTGAGATTAAAATAAAAAAAAATTGGTTAACAGTCAAAATTATGGGAAGAGGCAAACTTTTGGAATGAGGGTCCAAATTCTGAGATAAAAAATGTCATGAGGTTAAAAAAATGTCAGAAATTTTGGAATAAAGGTCAAATTTTTGAGATCAAAAAGTTGAAATAACAAGGTTTATAGTAAAATTTTAAGATAAGCCAAAAATATGAGCTGAAAATCAGTAGCCATTATCATCTTCTACAGTCTGGTGCCCTGAAAATAGAACATAAAACAGATCAAACATGACTTTTCTTTAAATCCAATCAGTTTAAAGTCAGTATTTAATTAATGTTGTGCATTCAAGAGTTGAATATTTGAGTTTATTTTATCTGCTTTTATGTGTATATTTAATTGTGTCTGGAGTTGTTTTTAATCTTTGTTCCAACATTTAACAAAAGTGTTGCACAGAAACTCTGTGGTTTTAATATGTGGCTGATTTCCTTGAAGGAAAACATAAGAGATAATTTTTCCCTCAAATACTTTTTTTGACATTAACTATTCAATCAGAACCAGTTCGTGTTGATATTTTTTGTCAAGGACATACAGTACAATCTGAAAATGTTTTGCATGGAGCGCATCTTTATTGGAGAGCATTTGTTGCCCCCAAGTGTTATAGTTGAGCTATCACAAGAGGATCCATGAAAAAAGGGGCCGACAGGAAGCACATCTGTACTTTTGAACATGTATTCACCCACTCCTTGAAAAATGCTTGAAGACCAAGACAGATTGTGGATTTAGTAAAATTTAATTTATCTACATTTTTCCTCCATACAGACATACAGACTGATAGATTCTTTATTCATATCAATGTGGCTCATAAATCGATAAGTTACACATTATCATACAGAAGCTGGATGCCAGAACTAGACAAAAAGTTGCAAAAATATCTTTTTTGTCTTTACATCTTTTCTGTCAGTGTTTTTTTCTTTCTTTCTTTTCTGCAGCATATTGTAGAGTGGTTAGGGTTTACATTTTCAAAGTGAAATGAAATAACTCTGACACACTGAATCTGAACTGATTAGTGTATTGATAGACCAAAGGTGAAGCACAGTGACGAGTGGAAGGTGATTCTGATGCTTCAGGTGCATCTCATGAGATGGGAAAAGCATCAAGACTTTGACAGCTATTTTGATACAATGCAAATCATATTAAATCTGCTTATCATAAATTCTGCTACATTTCATATGCCCCTCACTGAATTCCTTAGGTGACGTGAGTTTCAAAATTAACCTAACACTATGTTACAATACGTTACAATGAACACGACTGGTAAAACCCATCACTAACTGTGAACAGTGGCAGAGATGAATGCACTGAAATGATGATTCTTTTTTTTTCCATCAATGAAACTGAAGAACGTCATCTTGAGCTAAAGCAATTTCTTTAAACTAAACAGCTTGTGATGTGATGAATAAGGGTAAAGAAAATGAACATAGCATGGCAGCTGGAGAGAGGATCATCTTCATCATTCTCGTCTGAAAGTTCAGTTCATCAGGTGTGTGTCTGCAAAGTCTTTTCTTTCCCCCAGACAGACAGACAGATCTCTCCTTTTTCTTCTTTAGAGTATTTTTCTTTTCTTTAGTCCTCATCTTCATCCTCCTCATAATCATCGTCTGTTTGGTCCCTGGTGTCGAGATCATCTTCATCGTCCACCTGTAAGGGAAGTGTCACAGACTAACTAAAGCAAACAGACGAAACACAGCTGAGTAGCCGGGACACGGATCCCTTGTTCCTAGCTTTAAAGGCTTTGATTGCAGTGACACCTTTGGATGCAATCCATTACACCTGCCTCAACTTGTGACTCAAACTATCCTTAGACGTAAAGTGACAGGGTGATGTATTTATTTATAGTTACACAGCGCTATTGTTTTAAGGGTAACAACAAGCAAACTTTGTAACGTTCGCTTTCAAATTAAAAGCTCAGTGAACACCAAGAGTGAAATATTTAACAGACACTACATGTCGGGAATGGCGGTGCCTGAGGAAATCCACAAAACTCTTAAAAATTCATATCACATAAAGTACGTGGATTAGATTTGATAGAGTTTTTAAGCATGTGTTAAAGTGCTATATAAAAAATTTAGAGCTTTCAAAAGTAAAAATGAGACTTTTCAGTATGTATTTAGGTCTTACATTTTTTTAACCTGATTTAAGACTTTTAAGGGTCCATGGGAACCATGTCCTGGTTAGAAGATCCTCAATTGGATTAACCATAGCAAGAAGATACAGTTGTGCCTAAAAGTTTACACCCCCTCCAGCAGAGTTTTCTGATTTTTTGGCCTTTTCTTAAAGAATATGAATGGTAACACAAAAACCTTTCTGTCACCCATGGTTAGAGGTTGGATGAAGACATTTATTAACAAACAACTGTTTAATCATAACAACAACATTAACTTCAAAAATGACCCTGTTCATTTTTTATACACACACACTGATTACAAGCAAATAGATCACAGGTGAGGATGGTTACCTTTAGTAGACATTCAAACACATTTGTGTTGACTTTTGTGCATTTATCAGTTGTGTAAACTTCTTAACAGGGTCATTTTTTAAGTTTCTGTTGTCATTATGACTTAAAAAGAGTGAAGTATTTCTTTTTTCAATACATGTCTTCACTCAACCACTAACCATGAGTGATAGAAAGGTTTTTGTGTTATCATTCATATTTTCTGAGAAAAGGCCAAAAAACAGAAAAAACAAATATTCTGCTGGGGGGTGTAGACTTTTGGGCACAACTGTATATATTTATTCATGTTTTAACCTTTTTAAAATTGATATAGGTCTACTGTATATTCAAACATTTAAAATTGGTCCTGTTATATCTGGAATGAATGCAGAATACTGATAGTTTGTCTACCGTCTCGCCCAGGTCTTTGAGCTTCTGTTTGAGGGAGTGGATTTTTTGGTCCTGGTCTGCCAGCAGCATCAGCAGGTCATCCTGTTCCTTCTTGGACTCCTGTACTTCTGTTTGGAGCTTCCCCTTCTCCGTCTGCAGGATGGCCACTGTGCTGGTGGCTGAAGCAAGCTGCTGCTCCAGCTCCGCTCGGCTGTCTGATGAGCTCTTTACCTCTGTCTGGAACAATGGCGGAGCGGTTGCGCACAGAGGAGGGTTTAGGAAAGGAAAACAAAAACAAAAAAATAGTGACATTTGTTACTACTGCAAGAAATGATGCTTGAAAATGAAGGTAAAAAAAGATGATTTTGTCACACAGGAGCAGGAATTCTGCACACCTTGAGTCTCTCTGTCTCTGCTGTCTGTGCTGCAAGTCTGCTCTCGAGCTCCACCATCTTGGCAGAATCTGATGAGCCATCGCTGCTCGCTGCTGCGTCTGAGGGCTGAAAGAAACCACAGGAAGGATCATCTGTCAGCATCAGTTTACATCAATCCATCAGTTTGCTCAAAACATCATTTGCTTCATATTTACTGTAGCTTCAGCTCTCTTGAGCAGCTCTTCTCGTTCTGTCTTCATTTGGTTGATTTCTGTTGACTGTGACTGGACCTGACTCTTCAGGGCCTCCAGCTCCTGCAATTCAAAGTCAACCACAATGAAAGTTGAAAAGGGATCATGCTGCAATTTATCTGAAATCTTGCCCAATTATTCTAAACCGCCTAGTAGCTTCGTACTTTTGAGGGCTGGGCTACAAAACTAGAAACTTAAACAGAACTTCTTTGTGAGTAACTTTTTAAACAAACTCTTTCAGTTGGGACCAACGGTCTTGGGGGCTGAGTAACAAAAACCAATCAAGAATTTTGAAAACAATTTCTGAATTTTCATCCTTAAGAGCAACTGTAGACAAATTGGTTGCTGAATAACATCAGCCTCAACCTGGGCTCACATAATAATAATACCATAACATAATGAGGACATAATAATAACAATGAAAAAAATAAGAAAAAGATAACAATGGCTTGAGTCCTTAATGGGTTTTTTTAAGGTTTAATCTACAAGCTAGAGGAACAGGACTGCTGAAGATTGATGTTTTCTCACCCGTAGAAGTTCTGTATGGTCTGATTCAGCAGCTGCAGAAACTTCTGCTGACTGTGAGGACTCTGACCTCTACAGCAACACAAAGAGAAAAAAACAAATGATATAAATACATACACGCATCCAGATATATCTTCAGGAGCACACATCAGTTCAAAGCTAGTACAAAAAAAAACACTCAATGCCTCAGAAATGTACTAACCAGGCTGCTGATGAGTGTGTCTTTATCACTGAGCTGTGTTTGAAGGAGAGTGTGTTGCTTGCGGAGTTCTTCAAGCTCCTCTCTGAGCAGAGTGATCTCTTCTGTCTGAAGTCCATTCATCTGCGCGCCATCTCCCTGACCATTTGACTGACTTTGGTTGTCTGGTTTACCTGAAGTTACACCCACACACACACACACAAACACGTAAAATTACACTCATATCACAACATAGTATCCTCGCTCAAATTTTACTTTTCATCAAAGACCCTTTGAGGACTTTTTATCAGTGCTCTGATCAAATCAAAAGTTAGGTCAATTTATGTTTTTAATCATGTGATGTTTTGTCCCTTGCTGGACACCATATGTAAGCTGCTGCAGCAACTGCCTGCTCTTGATCCTACAGCAATGTGATTTAACAAAACTACAATGATTATGAATAGTATATTTAACTTCATGAATAATAGATGTTTTTTAAAAAAGGTCAGTTTGATGAGTCAAAATGATGTGCATTATTTTTGTTTAGTTTACACATAGTTGGCTTGTATGGAACAGGGAAAGCTACCTAGCTGGGACTCCTGAAAAATAAAAATGCTGCTGTACTAACCAGGATCCTTGGATGTCAACGAGTAACAAAAAAAATATCTACACTAGAAGGAACTGCTCTATATTGTTGACATGGACTCAGAACTTTTTGAAATGCAAAATGACAAATTTCAACTTAAAAATAAAAATGCCCTTTCTCATGATTGACTCTTTTTAAAACATGTCAGATTCCTCTTTGAAAATCTCTGCCATGCTGCTGACATGGAACATAATTTACTTCTTGAAATCTCTGATCTTTCACCTGGTCTGATTCACTTGATGAGGCAAACTCACCCAATTTTAGTTTAAGGATGTTGTACTGGTCTTTGTGCTGCTGGATCTGAGAAAGCTGCTGTGTGATTGTCGTCTGTAGCTGTTCGTTTTGAGATGAAATGGATGATACCTGCTCCTTCAGCTCCTGGATCTGAGCATCCTGAACATCACACAAGCAATAGATAAGTACATGACATGTAACAATTTATAAAACACAAAATGGAAATTTGAAGGGTACTAGCACTCATCTCTTCTTACCTGTTCTCTGATCAACTCTTTATACTGAGTTACAATGTTGTCATGTTGCTCTAAAGTCTTTTTCACCTCCTCTTCCTTTTTCTCCTCCTCACTGGATTTATGAACTGCTTTTGTTATCACACCTGAAAGAGAAACAGGGAAAATCATATAATTAAATGTCATTGATGCTTTACAATAAACATCTGATCTCATAATTTTCTCTGACGGACCCTCCAGCTCTTTGACTAGTTTGGTGAACTCATGGTCAAACAGCATCTGCTCTGGAGAGGGGAAGACCGGTTGTGGCTTCTGAGCGGCCCGCGAGTACAGCTCATGTTTAGTGATGAAGCCCAGCTTCTCTACAAAGTTCTCCTTCCCTATCCGCTTCTCGATGAGCTGCTTTAGCTTCTCTCTGTGAACAACAGACACAACATGGCAAGTTTTAAACATGAGGGAATTAAGTATACAAGTAAATATAGCTGTTAACTTTTCTGATGAAATTATGCAGAGTGATTTTTTTCTAAAGTGTCTCTGAGCTGACTCTTACTTGGTATAGTTTTCCAGCGAGTTGTCGTTATAATAAATGCAGATGCCGAGAAGCAGCGCACACAGACCCTGCACCAGTCTTTCATCCTCCCCTAAGTTCTCTGAGATCTGAGCCGTCAGCTGCACAAGTCCACAAGTCAAGGATCCATAAAACACTTGTTGGAAAATGATTGTCCGATTCCCCAAATCAAAAATTAATCACTGATCAAACATTATGAGAGAGGAAGATATCCTATGTTTCATCTGTAGGATGATTTACAAGTAAGGATACAAAGGGAACATTCTCCTGGTTGTGAAGAAAGTGTGTGACAGCTATGGGACAGTTGTTGATCCAAGTACACAGCAGCATGAGGAGGCCCACCCTCGTCTGCACTTTACTGCCCTGCAGAGAATGAGAACAAAACACGAGAAATGTCACCAAGGGTAGTCCAACGTCTACCAAATATTCAACATACCTGGGAGAGTAAAGAGAGCAAGACCTTACATTTGAAATGTACAGTAAGGTAAATCCTAATAATTAATTGGAAGCACTTCATTTAAAACAACCATTAGTAGGTATTAATGAGGTTATTATGAACAGAAAAAAGACTCTGTCAAAATAAACACACTCATTATATGTAAATAATATTATGTATATTCAAACCAGGTTATGTTGATCAAAGCAAGACAGAGTTAAATAATCAGCCCTAACCTTTACCTCCAGCCAACAGGTCATCCACAAAGTTCTTATCAAAGAGGTTGATGCTTTTATTCCGCAAGTGATTTGATGACTTGCAAATAAAGAACCATGAAATCAGGAGTTTGGATGTATCACTTGCTCTCAGCACATGCAAAGCAAATCTTGCAAATTGTGCTTTTTCAGGAAGAAAAAATAATAATTTTACAAGTGGTTTGAAAAAAACATCATGCATTTCCATGAAAACAGCTTTAAGCAGCAGCTACTGGAGATTTACAAAGAGGTCTGCAACAATCCTGGCTTTTATTTCCACTTGACAAAGCTCAGCTCCAAATGGAAACACATTATTATAAAAGTTTCTTTGCTGTTTTGAATAATCTCTCTTCAAAATCAGTGGTGGAAAAGAAGGGATGGAGTTTTCATGGAGTTGGAATGCACCATGATGAAAACAAATGATGGAGGTAAAGGATGCTAAAAAGCAAGTGCATTACCGATTAATGCACACCATGCTTTGCAAAAAGAAAAAGACCTGACAGGACTGATGCCTGAATAAGGAACTACAAAGAGCTTAGCAATGAAGAAGTGAAAACTTATTAGCATTCAATACTACAATAACTTACAAATCACCTTTTCAGATTTAGTCTCCAAATGTGAGGAAATGCAAAAATAAGGAGGAAAACAAAAGACAGAAACATGACACCAAGTTTTCAACAAATACTGGCCTCTGCAAAAGATGTATGTATGTGTTTATGTGAGTGAATCTAGTTCAGACAATTTACCTTCAAGGTAAAAAGGCAAAACTTTTTTATTCCTTAAAACATCTAAAGGAGGTTTCAGAGAAAAGTCAAGAAAAATTCAACAAACATCCAAGGGTGACAAACCAGTTTCTTTCTGGTTTAAGACCATATGAACACGGGTACGTTGATTTACTTGTATATTGTATTAGACCCTTGTTCTCAGGTCCAATACCTCTCTAATGGTGTGATAAAAGTAAGGGTGATATGCACAGCAAATCAGTTCATACGAAAGTCTTTTACCCGATCTGATCTTTTCAGACAAAGAAAGGTTCAAATTCCTTAAGCTGAAGCCAAATTCAGGACTCTGGCCGTAGTTTAGAGCACTCGATAATGGTTGTCTCCTGAAGAACCAAATATGGAAAAGTAATTTTATTCTTTAATTGGATGATTTGAAGTTTGTAGGTCGATCGAGACTACAGAGTTTCAACACCTCATTTTGTCTCAGCTGGGATGAACTTGGCTTCAATCAAGTGTAACCCGTTTGGTTGCTTTCACCAAATCTGACGTCTACCCTGACAGAAAGTGACATTACCAAACAAAGAGTTAGTTTTCATCACCAGGAAGGAGTTTGCAAAGACATATGCCTGACCGTAAATGCAGCAGAAAAGCCTCAGTGCTGGTCTAACTTGACAAAACCACATGATAACCCAGGAGACAGACCCAGTTTCCCTGATCAAGGATGACTCATGCAACTTGAGAACAAACTAGCTGAAAGCAACCAATAACCAAGAGAAATCACCATGAAAGGGCAGTTAAGTTTATGCTTTAAAGCAGACAACCAAAGCAGAGACATACATAAATCATAGATCGGGACATAGAACTTCAAAGGTAGGGAAAATAAAAGGAAAAACTAGCAACTTTAGTGAATGCATGAAGCGCTGAGTAACTCCAAGAGGGTGAGCAAAGTATGGCTCTTCACAACCGAACCAAAACCATCTAAATTCACTTTAATGATTAAAGGTACCCCTGAAGTAGACAGTCCTAAATATTCATTGAAAAACAAGAGTAGAGAGCTCTCACTAAAACAGGAAAAGTCAAAAAGCTGCAGCAGCAAACACTTCCTGAACAGATAAAGGCTTGCAGCAGAAATGGTCCGAAGTTACAGCTCGAAGTGCTACAAAGACTGGAGACAAAATACAAACCAAAAACCACTTCAAACAAAAGGACACTTCACTGGTAAAAGACATCGAAAGCAATCAGTGCTTCCTTCCTGCAGAAATGTATCTGTGCATTTCCCTAAAAAAGTAAAACTCAATCACAGACTGAAGTTAGGGACAAAAAGAGAGGGGTTATGAGTTAACAAAGGTCAGATCCCCAAACAAATGGGCCGACAGGACCCCTAAGATAGATGCCAAGCAACAATAACCAGCAAAGGTGCTGCCCAGATACTGAGAACACACTCACACAGACAAAGTTTGCACACACACAAACACACGTTACTTACCCGCCGGGCGATCTTATCTCCCTGCAAAACCACAATAATGTGACATTGCTCCATTTACTGCTGTTCACAACATTACTCTTTGTTTGTCAAAAGTCTGACCTACAAAGACACACATTCCCTGATAGCAATCTCCTTCCACAAGCAGATAAGTTCATCTGTTACTGTCCTACCTGTGAGAGGATGTTGGTGCACTGCTGCAGCAGAGACACAGGGGGCTTTCCCAGGCTGGTGGCCAACTGGACCCTCAGCAGTTGCTCCTTCTGGGTGAGGTTGTCCTGCAGGGCATGAGCCAGAGCGACAGCAGCACACCAGTTGGACAGCGAATCGGCTGAGAACAGGCCTCCACATAGCAGCTGGCCCGCTGAGATAGAATTGGCTGTGGCAGAAAGTAAGAGGCTTGTCACTCAAAAGATTAATGTAAACAAACAATTAAAGCAAAAAGGTTGAGTAGAATAAACACATGTTAAATACATACAGAGCTTACTGAGGTGTGTAGATCTTACAAGGTGTGTTGTTGAATTTCTGGTTCACTAAAAAAACTGTTTAGAAATACAAATCCTGAACAACCCCAGGAGGCCTGACTCTCAACAAAGGACTGAATGAAGCCGAAAAGTAAATCTATGCACCTCTCCTCCAATCACAACTCTTTTGTTGTTTTTCAATCACTAATGAACAAAACTGCTTCAGTTTAGTTTTCTACCACCAATAAAGCTCTTTTTCATACTGTATTTCCTTATCACAGTAAATATGAACTTTATTAGCTTCATTAGCTTATTAACAAACTGTCTCCCATCTTCTGAAGGCAACTTTTTCTCTCTTTAAACATCTAACAAGCACAAACTCAGCCTAAGGAACAAATCTGTTGGACGCTGTATCCTGAAGTCAATCATGGTCAGATTTGCTGAGTTCTCCTAAAGCCACATTCAGTTGATATAACTTTTGTTAACTTAAAATAATTTCAAATATTGTTATCTTCGCTCAAGGAGTGACATGACTTAACGACAATGCTGTTCGAGTGGAATTCTTAAAGAAAAAGTACAAAAGAGAACAACATCAAATGATTGCAAAACAGCCAAAAATACCACTTAAAGGTTCTTAATCTTTGAGACACACCATCGATGGTGGAGGGCAACAGCGTTGCCACAATCTCCCCCTGTCCTTTCTGGTTTTTGTAGAGGAAACACTGGAAACAGTACAGGACAGCACAGCGAAGCACAAATGGCTGTCTCTCATTCACCATGGACATGAGCAGTACCACAATGGCTGGTCTGTGAGGAGAGGAGTAGAGAGAAAGAGACTAATATAGACAAATAATAGGTGCAGAAAAGCAGGGATACACGCAAATCATGACAAAATACTATCAATGTTGCTTAATTCACAATACATTTTCTTGTTAATATGGGATAGCAACCTAGTTCAAGTGCCAGCTTTAGAGAGGAAATTGCCTCAAAAAGCTTTTATTTGTGATGCTTCACTCAGATTTTTTTTGTCTTTTTATAGTCCTCTCAATTTGATCATGAATGTGCGTTTATGTTAAAGGACACAACTGAGACCTGGCTAAAACAAACTATAACTTACAGCAAAGCCCCAAAAGAGTGTAAGTTTTGATGTTGTCAAAATGTTATATCTTATGTTTGCTACTAGGGGGAGAAATGAGAAAGATGATACTGAAGAGGAAAGAAAAAAAGAAAAGGTGAGAAAAAAAGAAAGAAAGGAAAAACTAGAGAAATACTGTGATATAGAAAAAGAGAAAATGACTAAAAAAGAGAGAAAGAAAGAATGAAAAGAAAGCAGGAAAGAGTGTGAGAAAAAAGAAAGAGATACAGAGAGGGGATAAGAGGGAGAACAAAGAGAAGGTGGAAAAAGGAGAAAGAGTAAAAGAGATATAAAAACAGAAAGTCAGCTAGTAAAAGAACAAGGAAGAGTTCATGGGAGAGAAGGTGAGAGTGGAGAAACAGAAAAGAAATAGTGTCCTGAAGAAAGGTGTCAAAGTTAGGGCTTTTCTTTGCTAAGTAAAAGGATTCTGAAATGTATTTTCCATCTGACGGATTCAAAGAATTTCTTTGAGTGTGTTGAATATTAATGATCTCACAATATACCATCACTTCTCTAGAGAATGTGATATCTTTGTTGGCTGGTTGTGTCTCACCTTGGTGGGTTTGAAGGAGCGTTGACAGATGCAAAGTAGTCCTGGTTGACCTGTGAGCCTCTGATAACCTCTGACACAGTGTTGATTGTCTGGAAGAAAGCAGCCATGTTGGGCATTTTTAAACTGTTTGAAGGATGGAAGTCCTCCAAATGAGCATATTATTCCCTACATTTGTTAATGCTTTCTAAATTCTGGTGGTTTTACCTCAGTAAGGATGTCAGCAGGCACACCAGTGGCCATGAGGATGGTGCAGAGCTGCTGCAGCAGACCACACTGGTACATGGACCTCTGACAGCTGGCTGTGGCTCCAGGAGAGTTCACTGGAGAAACCATGACTCTCACCAACTGAAAACATATCATTGTGTTTTAGGTTAATACAACATCCCACTGTCATGTCTTTTTAAACTGCAAATGTCTTCAAGGACCGTTAAATGACCTGCAGCATGAGGTGGAGGTTGGTGACTTTCTGTGCAGACCAACCAGAGTTATCGTCCCCGACCTCAAACCAAGGCTTCATCCTCTGGATGTACGAGCCCTCCTTGAAGAAGTTCTGATTGGAACTGTTGTTTTTTAGCAGGTTGAGCAATAGCAGTAAACAGTCCTCCACGACAATACCTGTGGTCAGAGCAAAATAATGTATATTTGATTAGAATACCACTTGCAATCTATATTTTTATAAACCAGGGTCCGACATTAATGGTTGTTCGAATGTCCAGGGCAACTACAAAACGCCGACGGGCAAGCAAAACTTGCAAGGACATGACGAACGGGCGAGCTAGGACCAGGCGAGTTTTGAATCTGTATATTTCTATAAGTGATATAAAGGCGCACTAAGGTCTGTATTAATATAGTCCATTTTGTGTGTCATTTAGTAATTTATTTCTTTCCATGGACAACAAGTTTGCACCCACTGTTCTTCTCCCTCTGTCTCTCACACAGCCTCTCTCCTCCACCTCCCTTACTCTGTGATGACCCCCTTCTCCCCCATTTCTTGATGCAATGTCACTAAAAATATGAGATTTGAAGTACTGATAAGTTTGAATTTCTTTAGAAAACAACCTGCTGCAGGTTTACATTGCACTGATCCCTACAAAATTAAATGTAATTTCCATTAGGCTGACAAACAGCTAAAACTGTTGTCTTTAGAAAGAAATGCTGTGTATTGCTATCCAAAGTCGACAGGCAATGGATTTAGTAATAAGTATAATGTGAGCAAATTGTATGCAATTCACAGACAGAAAGAGTACCCCTTGGACGGGGCAAGTAGATTTGGAAGAACTTGCCCTGAAGGACAAGTAATCAAAAACCTTAATGTCAGACCCTGTAAACAGTGAAAAAGGAATTAGATTTTTGGGTGTAAAATCTGTATCAAATCAGGGAATCCAGGACTTTACCTCCATCACTGCTGCCCTCCTCTGTAATGATATCTAGCAGACGTTCAAATGCATTTTCAAAAGCAACGATTTTCTGAATGGCAGCATTGCTTTTAGTCAGCTGTTGAAGCAGCAATAAGCCCTGTTTAGGAGACAGATTAAACAGGAAGTTCAGTCTAAGTAGCAGTAAACAAACACTATGGGGAAAAAAAATCTTGATCTTTTAAAATTTTATCGATCACCTTATTTATTTGTCACATTAAAAACAAAAAAATATAATTCGGATGTGCCTGGCTGATTTATTGTCTTGTTAGATAGCACAAAATACTACATCAACAGTAAGCAAGCCCGATTTCTCTGTGGCAGCATTACTGCTTCATCAATGGACCAGCCTCAATCAAATGTGTGTTCTCACAAAGAGTCTTGCTGAACACTGCTAAAGTTTTGGAGACTTTCACTTATATTTTTTCTTGAGCACAAAATGGCATCTTTGACAGCAGGGAGAAGTACTCACATCATTTCTTATGACCTCTCTTGAGTCTGCTAACAAGTCCATCAACCTGGAAACACCTGCAGATTGACACAGAAGAAAATGGCTATTTCACACTTACTTCTACATTTGTTCTCATTAAATATATTTATAAAATGTCTTGTCTTTGTGTCACAGCTGTTTGGTACAGTTTGGAGCTGTCTTTAGTAAGGGGATCCAGATATTTTCATTTAGAACAAAAATTGCAAGACCCCAAGTCAAATTCTCATGATGCATCTTTGATCATCAATGGGACTGGATGCTCACCCATGGGGCTGACAAGAATAATTCCTTGGAGCTGGGCACCCTGGTTCTTGAGGAGAGCCGTCAGTAACTTCACCCCAGGCCAACGTACATGGAAATCAAATTCCTTACAATCAAAAAGATAAATACAGCATACTTGTTTTAATATATCATACAGTCATTATGAAAAGTATAAATACATGCAGGAAGAGTTCAGTACCTCCAGCAAAGTGAGCAACAGGGTCACATGTTCAGGGTCCTGGATTAACCTGTCTGTGAACTGAATACCCAGATCATCTGCCTGCTTCTGAGCAGTCTCATCTGCAAATGAGGTTGAAAGCAGAAATTAGTCACAGGCCTAATCAATTCTCTGTCAGGAGTCATCAGTGTAGTGAGGTTCACTTGGTTTGTTTGTACCAATTAACCTGAGTAAGACAGCAACAACTACTGAATCTGACACCTCTTCAAACCTTACCAGTCTTTGTGCAGGGGATTTCCTGCTGCTGCATGAGAACTTAACAAAGAATAAGTGAATCAAATTCAGATAATGGGCATAGGCTCAGAGTGATACTTAGGTGAAAAAACACACTAGACTAGAAAACAACAGGCTACACATAGATGTGGGGACAGCTAGATTGGAGGGTGAAAGAGAGCAGAATTACAGAAAAAGGAATTCTAATAAAGTACGCAAGAAAAGAGGTCTGATGTGGGAAGAGCTTGGTGTTCTAATGAGACAAACTAGATACTACATTTAAATGATCCATACGAACTAGATTCAAACTAACAGCTTCAACTATCAATATCTTCCTTATAACAGCTGATTTCATAACAAGTACATTGCGTAAGTACAAACACTCGGACTTATTACACAACACAACACAAATGTTATCAATGGCTCCAAAAATAGTATCCCGTTTTTTGGCCTGTTTGTAGTGATGGTTCACTCTCAACAAGTTCATCAGTACGTTTGAAGGTTCTGGAAAATACTCCAAGGTCTTCAGGCGTGGAAGTTTTGAGGCAGCATAATTTTGCACCAAGAACCACAGTGGTTTTTTAAATAAACTATCAGAGTTGAGAATCTTAGACTAATTTGATTTTTCTGGCTAAAATAACATTTCCTCCAACCTTAAGCTAACTTTGCTATTCAATTTCCAAATACTTACTAAGTTGTTCTTGAATGGTCATTGTTTAGGGATCCAAGAAAAATAAACAGAATCAACATTTCTTTTCTAAGATCTCCATAAATACTTACAATACCAATGAAGGAGGATGAGGCAAAGTCATTTTAGTGACATAGGTGAATTAATCATGAAAACACTTCAAAACTAAACCGACAATGCAATTTCACCACCAGGGTGCAAAAACCACAAGTTTAATTGGTGTCAGAAAAAACCCTGAAGCAGTGAGAATATTAACAGACTGGTATTTGGAGACATTATGATTTTAGTAAAGCATTGTTTTATCACTAAAACTCATTTCAGTCATTTGTTTAATGCAGCCAGATGTAGTGAGGTTAGTTTCTCAGCAGTGTTATGACCCCAGAATAAACAGCTTAGTTTGAATGAGATACGAGTTACTCCACCTGAAAGAGCAGGGGGAAAGAGTATGTTTAAAGCCTCACCCAAATGCTAGCTTTCATTTAAACCACTGTGAAGAGGTGTGGAGCCAGCTGTGTGATTCTGTGTGATTACATGCACTTACAACAACCAACACAGCGGTAAATTCAATCCGTTATCGAAGTTGCGCACAAGACTATTTGAGTCATTTTTTTTCCCGTCAAAGAGAAATGTTTAATTTGTAAGTGCTGCTCTTGGTTAAAAAGAAAGGTGTAGGGTCATCATGCACAGTCAAAGAGTTTTACCTTCTGATTCATCTGTAGGGTTAAAACATGGAAGAGAAGAGAGATGAGAATCTTAATATAAAGCAGTCATTGTCAGTGCAGGGGAATGCAAATTGACTCAAGTCCTCCTGACACAAATTACGTTTAAACATGCAAACAAAACAGATAACTCAGGGGATTCTCAATTAAGAGGAATTTTCATGAAACTATGTAGAGGAGAATTTCATTTTGTAAACAATTTTTGCGATGCAGTATTACCTTGCTCCTCTTCTTCATCATTGCAGATGATGTTGTACAAAGTGTCCAAAGCATAACCAAGGATTTCAGAGTCAGACCTGTTTATTGAAGCATGGAGGTGCATTTGTTTTGGTTAACATATTTAGTGCAAAAATATAAAAGAGCAAAAGTACAGTTTCCATCAACACACCTGTCAGTTTGCAGTATGTTAATCAAGTGATCCATTGCTTGTGTGCCAACTTCGTAGCGATATTTCTACAAAAGGTAAAAAGGACAGAAAACATTTAAACAAGCAAAATAAAATCAAGGTTGAAAAGTACAGCAGGACAAAATGGACTAGATAACAAATACAGTTACGGAACAGAAAAGGGAATTTAAATGAAGTCCTAGATTTTACATGATTAATCGCAAAGAAATGTGCGCATTTTGTTTACCAAGAAACAGGACATCAAAACATCCACGTCTGTGTTACTGACCTCAGTGAGTGTTAATGTGTAACCACACACCTCCTAAACCCTTTATTCATGGCTGATAAACTCATTAGTCATGATTGAGGAGCCACAGAACTGTCTATTAACAAAACTAAGAGAGATTGCTGAAACATTGGTGTTGGATAAAAAGGATTTCCACCAATGTTATATGCAACCCTTGTACTCTCATGAAAAAAAAAATTATTGGAGAAAAAACTGTCGAGGAGTATCATTAATGTTTAATAAAGACCTTTTTGGCCATTTTATTAGGTATAAACTTGAGTTCTGTTTTTTGTTTGGTTAGGAACCAGTGTTTTTTGTTATAATGTCATACGTTGTCAACCTCAATAAACATTAAAACATGGATATGTTTGATAAACTTAAAACTGTCTTTAATCCCGCTACACTTCTTTCAATAACAGTAATATTTACCTTTGACAGGGACTTAAGGGCACGGACAGCATCTCTGCGATCTTCTAGGAGTGTTGAAGAAGCAACCCGGTCACACAACCTCTGGATCTGTAAGCAAAGGAATCAGTTTTACTCCTGGACCATAATGTCACAATTTTCGTATACTTTGTTTCAAACTTTTTAATTCACTTAATGTTTTCTTCTAACTTAAAAGGTGTATGATTATGTGCCCAATGGAAAAAAAAGATGTTTTTCTATGTATTTCTTTTCATCCTAAATTAAATATTCATTTCTTTCTGTATTTAAGTAAAATTATTGTCTTTTTCTAGACTTATATCATCTCTTAAAAACATCCAAATCTTTGCACATGCACAAGTGTTTTGTGTGTGTAAGTGCTTCTGAAATACTGGCATGTATTTAATTAACTTTTTCAAATTATAAAGGAAGAAGAAAGAATTGGTTTAGTTTAAGATATGATAGCAGTCTTTGGAAATACGCATATAGTTAAAAAGACAAAGCACCTATCAAACTCACTGCCCTAATACAATGGACCAAAAAGAAACTGGTCTGGAGTGTGGTTTTACTCTGTATCCTCTTGAGAAGATCAAGAAAAGGTCATTGCACTGTAAATAGATGAGTACTTCCTTTAAGTGCTAGCGGTAGTAGAAACAACCAGTGAAAAATGAACAGAGACAATGTTTGATGTCGATGATAACCAAAGTGCTTCTTTACTCAGCCAAAAGAAAGAGTCAATAGAATGAGTTGTAATTATGTGGGGACAAAACTCCAGAGAACAAAATAAAAAAATACTATACTACTCAATGCTCTACCTGAGTTGATCAGAACAATACCCACAACCAAGGCAAATTTGGACAATGACACCAGACAAAGTGAGGAAACAACCAGTGTTTACACGGAAACATGTACTGTGGTGTATGTCTTCTCTGCAGCGGGGACATTATGCCTAGGTCAGGTACAGTTGTGCTGGAAAGTTTACACCCCCCAGCAGAACTCCTGATTTTTTGGCATTTTCTCAGAAAATATGAATGGTAACACAAAATCCTTTCTATCACTCATGGTTAGTGGTTGGGTGAAGACATTTATTGAAAAAAAAAAAAAGTTTAATCTTTTTAAATTAATTAATTAATCTTTTTCATAATGTCGACAGAAACTTCAAAAATGACCCTGTTAAGACGCTTACACAACTCTGGTGGTTTTGTCCTGATAAATGCACAAACGTTAACACCAATGTGTTTGAATGTCTACTAAAGGTAACCATCCTCACCTGTGATCTGTTTGCTTGTAATCAGTGTGTGTGTGTAAAAAAATGAACAGGGTAATTTTTGAAGTTTCTGTTGTCATTATGATTTAAAAAGAGTAAACACAGATATTTGTTTAGAAATATCTTCACCCAACCTCTAACCATGAGTGACAGAAAGGATTTTGTGTTATCATTCATATTTTTTGAGAAAAGGCAAAAAATCAGAAAACTCTGCTGGAGGGGGTGTAAACTTCGCACAACTGTATTTAATCAAGTGAGCAGCAAACTACTGTATAAGCCGATAATCAATAGTTCATTTTAAACCAACATCAGCCGATATCTATATGTACCGATAAATGTCTCTGGTTTATTCAGCAAAAAAAAAAGACACATAATACGCAGAGAGTACTGATAATGTTTAGTTACGCGCCTGTAAACATACACAATAAAGAGAGAGAATGTTTTACCCTTTACTCTTTTATGACAACGCAACTGGCTTCAATTTCTTTCTCTAAGCTGGATGTGAATATATCATCTTCTTTATTCAAAACAGAAAAAAAAATAGATTTCGCTTGAGGTTGTTAAATGATTAACTAGCAGCCCATACTAATATTAAAGTGTTGAATCTGTTGTCTCTTATCCGTTGTCATTCATTCAATAGGTTTTCACGCAGTAAACATGTCAAACAGGCAGCTGCTGACTGACAGATCTGCTTCGTTAGCCAACCTGCTAATTAGCCCACTGACTCTCGTTATTCTTCGTAGGAAGGTCTCAGCCACTGCAAACCTACTTCTGACAACTTTGTTGAATTAATTCATAGGTGTGTAATCACTATCATCAATAACGTGAGTACTGTCACAGTTTTAAAAGTAGGATGTGGTTGTGAACCGCAGCTAGCCGAAGCTAGCCGGGCAGTTTCTCCCACCGTCTCCGCTCCAGACGCCTGAGCCCCGGCGGACTGTCCCATCACTCCTCTGATGAAATTCATCTTCACAGACGTCCTCTTCAAATCACCTCAGATCTGTAGAAAAACTCGATCTCCCTCAGCGGTCCGTGTGGTGACTATGCAAGTGGAAGAAGATGGAAAAACGTAAAAACTGAAGATTTTTCAGACTGTGTACACTGACTGCCCGACCCCGGAACACAATTGCAAGGACACTGAGCATGCGCGCAGACGTGGCGATACGTGGCCTATCAGCAGACGAGTGAGCTCAGTTATTTAAAGAGCAACACACTCACAATAACCAAAGTCCCTGGTTATTACACAAAACAATGCAATAAAGATTAAAACGCTGGCATTACTCTATGACCAACATCAAATTTCAACATCCTATAAAATTAATTGAAATTAGAGTGCATGGGTTTACAAGCCAGTGCACAACATTTAAATGCATAATATTAAAACATGTATAGCTGTTATTAATAGGTTGTAAGTATGCCCTGTACACTGTTCATAGGTATGCAGTTATTTAAGGTTGTTTTAATTTCAATACATTTCTACAGCTGAATTTCCAGAGCCTTTCTCATTTATGATATTTCACAAAATGTATTATTATTGCACTTTGTTAACTTGATTTCACGAGTGCGAGCCGCAGAACAAATTGTGTTCACTATAAAAAGCTTTTTATAGTTTGTGGATTACACAGTTGTTCATAACAAGACCTAGTGTTCACATACCTGGACATTACATCACTGCCTCTCAGACCCATGATATTTCATTTTTTAATAACTTTAAACTATCAACCACATTTATAACACTTCCCTTTTCACCTAACCCTATGACAACTTTTCTCCCATTTCAGAGAATAAAAACTCTGTAGTTATGAACAATAACACTTGTGACCAAAATCTAGTAGCTAACTTATAACAATAAAAACACACCGTCCTGTACAAAGTCAAAATTTAGTTTTTATACTTATTAGGTCTTCTTATCCCAAATAGCAAGGAGGAATTTAAAAAAAGGCACACCAGACAAGCTAGGGTCCCAAGAGGTTAAATGAGCAAATGATATTATTCTTCATGAGTGCAAGCCCCAGAACAAATAATTTTCACAAAGAAGTCCTTTTGATATTTTGTTGATAACACAGTTGTTTATCATGTAATGTTTTTGGGGGTTTTTTGTTTTTGTTTTTTTTATGTGGTGGTGGTGTGACCAGTGTCAATGCATCCTGTCTATCATAGACTCAAATGTTTTGGTGTAATCTATAAATGCACAAAATGTGTGACTTGAAATCTTATATGTGCATTACACAGTTGGAATAGGCTATGGCCCTCTATGGGAAAGTGGTGAAGATAATAGGTGGAGAGACAAGAAACTTTTTGTAAACATCTCAAATGGGTAAGATTTTGCCACAAACACAGGACACAAAAGTCATCGATGTCCACCAGATAAATTCAACCAACCATATAACACTCTCCTATCTAAAGCAATCAGTGAAAAATGTATTGGTTTGTACATGACATTAATAAAATAGGAGGTCCACATAGCATCTGGCCATTTCCCTACTTTTCCCCCAGAGACTGACTTGCCTGTTTCCTGGGCAAAGGGTTGAGGCTACAGGATCTGATTAAACACCGAGTAAAGTCTATTCTGAAGAGGAGAACAAAGGAGAATGGGAGGAAAAACTGATCAGAGAAAATTTAATTTTTTAACATTTTCTGTCTGATTAAAATTGTGTCCAAAAAAAGTGGACCAAACTTCTTCTTCTTGAATATGAGCCGATTGATAAAGAATTAAATTCTAAATATATAGGAGCTGGACTCACTGTACTCTATTGTGACCAATGTCAAAAGTCCCAAATGCATTTTTCTACATAGGACAAAGTATAGTATAAATTAGAAATGATGAAAAATTCTTGCATTGTAAAAAGTATTTCTCTTTCCATAACAAAGATGCTTTGATTACTCTTCCTTGCCTATTTTACATCTCCAGATTGTAAACACAAACTTCATGCTGTCCAAATCCAATCATGCAGTGCTGAAGGACCCGACGAAGCTTTTCTGCGCCACTTGTACCTTTGTCATAACAAGTCAATCGACCTTGATGTGAAGAACTAGTTAAGTGCAATTTTTAAATGCTGATGTGTGTGAGCTTGATAAAGAAAAATAAATTCATTACTACTGAAACAAAATGTTCTGAGTTTGCCACTGCTGGCTGATGACTTTTAACAACCACTTCAAGGTCATACAGGCATCACCAAGGTTGAGATGTACTTCACATCTGATCAAACTTCATCAAGTTTATGTACACGGTACAAATACAAAGGAAGCTGCAAACATGACAAACAGTGTGAGTGGCGCTGATATCAGTAGTTTATTGTATGTTAAGTCCAACACATTCAAAACAGAAAGGAAAAAGGAACCAAAGAAGAAGAAATAAGATTCTCCACCTGCAACACTTTAGTACTAGCAACAAGTAAAGGGTAAACACAGTAAAATTAAGATGGCAGCCAACTGTTTACCACACCTGCTAAAGCCAAGAAGGTACCTCTATTTTCATCAAAATAAAAAAGGGCTGGAATGATTCACAATGAGGATCCACTCCTCTGTGTTTTTTTACCACAAGAAAATAAATGTACTGCTTTAGACTTGTGAGGTTCCTTTTCAAGTTTGGTGAAGGGGGGACCACTAAAAAAATATTCTCCAATCATTAAACTTATGTAAAGGTTTTTTTTTTTTACCACCACTTTCATGTAAAAGCACAGATCGGTCCGAAAGCATGATGGCTCTTCTTCACCGCTCTCTTCAGAGACCACAGTTGTAAAAAGCAAGATTGCAGTCAAGTGCTCATGTTCAGCTTTTACCTGACAAATAAACATTCAGGACAGAGGCAACTAGTAAGAGCTATCTTTTCTAAGTACTCCAACCAAAGAGCTGTTGCTTTTCATCCTGTATTATCTAGTCAAAGACAGATGGCATTGATAAGGAGACCCTCTATTGTTACTAATATCACTTCAGAAAATATTCAACTCGGGAGGACAACTCAGCATCTTGTTGAAAAACTACATAAAATATGCTTCAAATCCTTTTTAACTGCAAGACAGCAAAGGTTATTTCATGCTTATTAAGATAAGCCCCGTTATGTTCATCTTTTTTTAACAGCTAAAGGAGTAATTTGGAAAGAGGCTGTGTTCAAACTGACAGATTGTCCCAGAAATACGGAGAATAGTGCAACACCACCAGACAAGGAAGACCTCATTCAGCATATTTGTCCAGAAAAATGCTACATCGATTTTCACTTCCCATTTCAGTGCAAGATAACAAAAAAAAAAAATAGACTTGAAAGAAAACAACTCATGTATAGGTTTCCCTTCCAGATGAAACCAGAAGGGTCTTCCCTCCCTACTGAGTGGTACCAAAGGAGACAACTATGGCATTCAGATCAAACTCACCTTGAATGGAAAAAAAGCATAAAATAAGCACAATGAATAATCAGCATATGAAAATACAAAAGCATCAACAGCTAGAAAAGTGTGAGCACAATTATTTGCTAGTCTTTGAACTATGACCAGCCCACCCACCACAGATCATTACAAAATTGTTGCTGAGGAAAAAGTCTGACAACTTCTGAGTCCAGGTTTGACCCGAGTGCTGCCATGAGTTTTAAAAAAACTAGTCAGACTGAAAGTAAAGATAAACAGTATCTGACTCACACAGAGAGACGTGTGCTCTCCTTCATGATTTTGTTGAGCTATGACATGTAAACCAAACACCAAGCATTTCACTGTCAACATCTTTAATGTACCTTTTTTGTTTTTTTGTTTTTTTTCTTTTCAGGGGGAGAAGTTCTTTAGATGCAGCTCTTAACCATTTAACATCAAACAGAACTCGAGGCACCTATTTTCTCTACAAAACCCAGAACAGACAATACAAAAACAAATGTACAAAATTCACAACAGAACATCTTAGGTAGTAAAACAATATGGAAAAAAAAGAAATATGCACCAGGAAAAACTAAATTTTGTGAATACTGCAATTTTCTGTTTTTGTATGTCTGCTCCCAGAAGTCAATAGTTCAGAATGAGCAGCTCCACATTAGGAGGCGGCAAAGCCCCAACCCACTTTTAGTAAGACTGGAAAAGGTGAATTAGAAGGCACCATCATGCTCTGTAAAGTTGAGAGGGAGAAATAAAAAGATGCACAGAACAAAAAAACATACAGTAAACTATGGTTTCTGCTGTGCATTTATTCTGTTATTCCGCCCTTCAGACAGACAGGGAGGGAAGAGATGGAAATGTCGTCCGTCCCAGTTTCACGTTCTAGCTGGCAGGGAAAATCACGAAGAGAAAAACAAACTTGAAATCAAAAGAAAAGACAGAGCGAGCAGCCATCTTTACCACCACTCTTCTATTGTTCAACTTTGTTTCTTGAATATCCTTTGTCCCACACCCATTTGGTGAAAGTCCAAGATTTGAGCTCTGTGATTTATAAATGAGGAAAAATATAATGTAGATTTTCTTGTCATCTTGTCCATCCAGCAGTAATTGAAGCGTAGTTTGGGGTCAAAAGTTTGAAAAGTACATTGGTCACAGCAGGCAGGCTGTAAGCGAGGCCTGCCCCGATAAGTCGTGTCGCTTCGAGACAAAACAGGTCTCTCCA
Source organism: Thalassoma bifasciatum (assembly GCA_008086565.1). NCBI lineage: Eukaryota > Metazoa > Chordata > Actinopteri > Labriformes > Labridae > Thalassoma > Thalassoma bifasciatum. The sequence goes on from RPOG01000005.1 coordinate 533,004, forward strand.
GCTGCGTTCCGAGCATGGATGTCAATGTGATACGACAAAAGTACCCATTAGTGCATATTGATGAGTGCATTATGCAATTTTGAAGCAGTGGTCTCTTTAAAGGAAAAAAGTAAAAGGCAAGCTTTTCCTCTGGAACTGCACAAATTTTGCAACTCACTCCTTTCCAACAGCAACGGGCAGAAAACTACCATATAAAATGTGCAATAGAGGGATTTCGTGAAGCAGCGCCCCAGTTAAGTCAAGGCATATAATCTCTTTTCCAAATGACGGGCTGTATTGTCGTACTTAAAGTCTTATCAGTCCCTCCTAATGTGGCAGATTACTCCTGGTTGGTATGCCTTTTTTTCACAAATTTACAAATTAAAGTTTGTGAATTCTTGAGATACCTGAAAAAGGATGCTCAGCTCACAACTGATAAGCGAAATTTTGTTTGCTTATTTCTGTTTTGTCTATTTCACAAACAAACTGTTGACAGGCTGTGTCACATTCCAAAGCAAAGAGGGAACAGAAATAAAATATAAAACGAAAAACAAATATATACGTTTATACATGAAGATTTCTTTTCGTTAACGAGAACGGTTGAAGATGAAGAACACGGTACTACTTCCACGCTGCAGGTGGTGCCCTTCTCAGCGGCGCTGGGTGGTGAAGCGGCCCTCTCCCTGGCCACCAGAGCCTCTCCCAGAGCCCATGCCAGGTTTGGGGGCCATGCCACCTCGAGGAGGTGGTCCCCTCCCGTCACGTTCGCGCATCATTCCACTTCCCACGACACCTCTGGAACCTCCAGGGCCCCGGTCGTTGCGTCGCATGTCCCTGCGCTCATCACCGCTGCGGGTCTCTCGCTCACGCACCGCCCTTGTCTTCTTCTCCTCCACATTCAGACGCACCTCCCCTCGGAACATGATGGGCTAAAGGGAGAAATGCAAGGTCAACACAGGAAGAAAAACAGACAATATTTCCCTGTCAGTCTATTTCACAACCCACCTCATTCAGTGGTTTCCACATGAATTGATAATCTGTCTCAGGCTGGTCTAACCTTTGCTGTGACGCATGTCACTGTGATCTAACAGTTTCAGTTTCCCTGCCTGTGAAAACAACTCAGTCTGAATACAGACTAACTTGAAAAAGAAAATAGTCCTCTTATTTAGCTGGAAGAAGCCTGTCTGTTCAGCTTGTACTGGAATAGTAAATACTTGAAAGTATTTAAGAAGTATCTGGGAAAATACAATCATTCAGAGCAGATTTTACACTATCTAAAAAAAAAAATCTGGATTATAAACAACAAGTGACAACATTTTAATTTCATTCAGGGGTTCTAACCCAACTTCACCCCCAAATTGAGGTTGGAAATGTGCATCACCAAACCACCACCAAAGAATGTAAGTGGGTAATGAAATTTTTGTACATGCCCCGTCTACCTTGGCCCCCAGGATTTTCTGCACAGGATCAGAGTCATCAAAGACCACAAATCCAAAGTTGGGCAGCTTTCCACCAACTCCCTTGGTGTTGATCCGCAGTTCCACAACATTTCCATAAGCTGCAAAAATTAACAAGAGGCATTTAATTTAAACATTCTGAATTAACTATCAAAAAGGCTTTACATTTTTTTAAAATAAAATATGGAGTTATTGACTAAGTGTAGCTTTTAGTGAAACACACTCATGAAGAAATCTTTCAGCTCGCTCTCATCAATGTCATGTGGAAGGTTGCCAACAAAGAGCTGGTGGCTGTCTGGGTGTCGGACAATCCGCCTGCTGTCCATATCACCAGATTCATTATCTGCTCGTCCACCTGCATGTTGGAACGAAAGATTAGATTGACTTAGGTGCATCATCTTCTTTAAACTCTTATGAATGGAACCTCAAACACATTTTCTTAAGTCTAGATTTGACTTCAACTTTGACGATTACCTTTGTTTACAAAACTCAGGTGTGGTTTTCCAGTTTGTGAGTCTGAAGATGCAACACCATCTGAAATCACAGAAACATGCAGAAAGACAACTTTGTCAAGACAAAGACAAGCAGAAAGATACAAACGATGCTGTTGAACTTTATGAGGACATGTATGCACATTACCAGGTCTCGGACCCCGTGAGGTGAAAGCTGGTCTGTCCCTTGTGCGCTGGTCCCTTGGCCGCAAAGGTGCCGTCTGTGTCTCCGGTTTAGCCTCGACTCTAGACTGTAAAAGGGACAAATGTAATAGTAAAAGACCTGATGGAGCACAAATCCTTCTCAACTCTGCTTTTAGGCGATGATACCAGGCAATCACTTTGGGTCAAAGTTTTTTAGCTTTGATGAGTTTCAAATCATGTGAACCCTGGAACATTGCAGCAGTGCTAACTGTTTTTTTGTCAGAATGAAAGTCTAAGAAGTAAAATTTAATTAAAACAAAGTTGTTTTTATGTAGAATCAAACTCCTGAATGGCATAATGGTCCATAACTCTGCCCCTTGTCTTATTAACAAGGCTCTTAATACAAGTGACCAAAAGAACTTGCAGCATCATTGTAACCAGTGCAATATCATTTTGCTGGACTATTGCATATTGTTCTATTTAAAAGGCTCAGTCAGAAACATTTAAAACAAGTTAAGATTTTCTCACATTTTAAATTATGTTCTACACATTCAAAGTCCAGTGTTATTTGTTACCTGTGAGCTTGGAGCTTTGACAACATGAGGTGAGATTCCAGAAGAAGTGACTGTGCCGGTGGGAGGCAAGTTTTTACTGGTCACTGAGGCCCAGGAAAAAGTCTGTGAGGGGTGCACCAGTTACAAGTCATCAATACAGTGTAAATATGTCTACATATTTTGACAGAGTATACATCTTGGACTTAATATTTCTTTGACAAATGACCAAGAAGTAAATGCCATGGGCGCACATCAGTCTTACCTTGGCAGGTTCCTGAGTGTTTGGTGGGGACTCTACAGGGACTGGTGAAGGTGCCTTCTCCTCCATATCTTCCAAAACCTTCTCCTCTGCTTCAGGTTTTACCTCCTCTGCTTTGGGCTCTGGTTCTGGCTCAGGTTCTGGTTCGGGAGCTGGCTCCTCCATGGGCTCTTCTACTCCATTACTGTGGGTCATCAGATACCATGATTTTACTTCAAGCAGAATTTCCCAGGTCACAAAGAAGGGGCAACACAGCCCAGAATAGATTTAAGCCTGGTTTACACTTCTGCATGGAACCTCTGCTGTAGACCTGCATAGCTCTGCACCAACACAGAAGCATATGCACATAACCTGATGTGCATCTCAATGCAGTAACAATGCAGACCCCGAGCCTTACAATGAGTCCAATTGGTGGTTCACATTTCCAGTATCCCCCTTCTCCCCAACCCTCCACCTACACCAGTTCAGCCTTCCATCTCCACAAATGTCTCATCTCTCCAATAAACTGTACAATAAATGGGCGCAGTCTCTGCGGCGTCACCCACCTGTGTCAGAAAAAGTCTTGAAACAAAATGGCTGGTGTGGCCATATTGGAAATGGGACAAGTCTACACATCAACAGTCATAGGGTGTCCGTCAGTCACGTTGGCTGGGCTGTGCCTCTTATTGGTCAAGCTTGTGATCTTATTATCTTCCAAATTGCCAAGTCAGAAAAAACTTCGCCCCCTGAACAATATGTGCCGTTAGTTAAATTAGCGATTCCAATTCCAATTCCTGCCATAAAAATGACTTCTTTTTTTTTGTCTTGGTGTGTATGCGACTTCCAGTACATCCAGAGCCTGCCTCGAGCGAACTCTGGACAAATAGCACAAATTTAGTACTTCCGCATTGTCACTTATTTTCAGAGCGGAGGCCTGTACTCTTCTGTACTCTTGCTTGCAATAATTCTGGTATGAGCAACTGCTGCTAAACATTTATCAGGCCTGACTTCAATATAAAATGCTAATATTCAGTCACCATTGATTCCTACAAAAACACGTAGAGAACACAGCAGGACCAGAAACTGGGAATATAACTAGCTTCCAATCCCACTATTGACTGGTGAATAGGCAGAATAGTGTAACATGGACACTCAAACACACAGGTATGAAGTGCTTAGAACAGTGTTAGCTCCTACAGTGTCAAGTAAATGTCGAAGTACAGGTAGGCCCAAAGTTAAAAAAAAAAAATCAGAGCGTACGTGACAGGGTGAGGTTCATAATAGGTGGTGGGGTTGGGGCTTTCCTGAAGAGGCTCAGGGGATGGCTGCCTCTCCTCTGCCTCCTCTTCTACTTCTTCCTCAGATTCTGGATGACCGAAAGCAAAAAAAAAAAAAAAAAAAAAAAAAAGGTTTACCACAAGATTCAGGAGTTAAACAAATGAGAACTTCACAAATTAATCAAAAAGTACAGCAGATGTTGGTTAATATCTTACCCTCATCAAGCTCAGCTTCAGAGTCTCCAAAAACCTCATCTTCGTAACGGAAGATGTCATTGTGGACATAGAACTTGTTTGCCACAGAACCCTTAGGAAATGTCATAAAAAAGACACAGAATTTACAAACTAAGTATCACAACACCATACTAAAGATCATTTCTCATTTTAGTCCCTGTCTTTTCTGGATAAAATTAGTCCCAAATCAAGACAATGCAGTCAGTCCACAATAAAGGTCAGTTCATACTTTAAAAAAGTAAGTACTCACCTCCGGAGCAAGCACAAATGTTTGCATGAACTTCCTCATGGGCTGGCCATTATTGGACAGTTCCCCAAGGACTTGCACTACCACTCCATCACTCAGAGTGGCATGTGCGTCCACATGCCGGATCTTTGTGTGGCATTCACTGAACTGCAGGGACATGACCTTCTTGTGTATTTCCTAAGAGATTCAGAATTCAGGTAATTACCCAATCATGAAAAGGGGAATGCACAATAACTTCAATAACTTGAACTATATTTGTTGAGAGAAATGAAATCTGATTTTCAAGAAAAATAACAAGACATGTTTGTTAGTTTTACATTCATTACTATCTTAAATTTTCATGCAATAACACACAATAATTACAAAAACAGTACATTTTGATAGTGCATTAAAACTGGCTATCAACAGGGTGATTTTGTGAGTATTGTTTTGACATTCATTATTTTACACCTGCCTTACAACATTCTTTACATCCGTCCTTCATTTTGCTTTTTCTTTTTGTTTTTTTCAAAGTACCTACCGCTTGTCCATACACTGCCTCTGCCAGCTTCCCACTCGGGTCAAGACCTCCATGGACATAGGAAGAATTCCTCCCATAAAACCTTGCGGCACAATGATACAACAGTTAGAAAATTTTCAGCAACAACATTTTAGACTCTAAATCATGGCATGTTGTTCTTACCTGTGCAGAAAATCAGGAGCCTTATTTAAGAGTGTGTAATACTGCCTCACAAACTCCCGCCCTACAAGCAGGGGACTTGGCTTCTCCATCACCATTTCTTTGGTAAACAATATTAAGTGCTGAAAGAAAATGTAAAAAGATGGAGCTGCATTATTATTGGGATGTTGAAATACACACACATTCTCTCTAATAGAATGTTTATACGGTTATCATACAAAAGAACCTACTGTGCTGAGAAGTTTTAAGTTTTTTAAATGTTCTGATTTCATATTGACTGTTTTAAAGAAGAGATTTTTTAACTCTTCACTAAAATTAGACACTGTGGCTATTATTGGTGCTAATTTTATGATAGGACATTTGTAAAATGTAGCAATACTTGAATGATCAGAAATATGAAAACAACACACAGAACAATTTACAATATCTTTGGAATTGGCGTTAAAATAACATTGTTTAGCTGTTCACTTATGCTATGCGTTTACCAAAGACTTAGCTTTGGTTTAAAACTGCGCTAGATTTTGCCACCTGTACTTGATGAATGGGCAAGTAAATGTAGGAGACCATGACTTGGAATAAAGCTTTGACTTAAAAGGATTGCTGTTTGAGTGGGTTGAGTTCAGGTCATCATAGGAGGTTATATATTAAAACGGTTATAGCTCCCCAGGCACACAGACAGCGATGTCAAAGCAGGAAGTGTGGGGAGCTCAATGGTGAAAGAAGACGTTTCGCTTTCTTCTAATGACAAGGCCAGATGATTTACCTGACTTTCATTATTACAATGGCTGAGGCAAAAACAGCTGCCTGTTTAGCTGTCCGGCTAACACAGAAGCTAACATTCAACTGCGCCATCACGTCCATCCAATGAGACAAAGGAGGAAACCGACTGTATATAAGAGAAGAGTGACTGGTGCTAGCGTTTAAGTCAGGCAACTCACTAACTTCACAACACTTCAACCAATTCTTTAAATTAATTTACATTGAAAATATCTTACACAAACTCCTGAAATTCTACCTAGATACATTTCTTGCTATATGAACAGGCCCTTCATTTCTGTGCTGAAAACATTCAGTCCATGCACCCATTTGTCGCATATCCATTTTACCGTGACATGTTGTTTATTTTTGTTCATACTCAAGAAATGTCTGGAGCACCGCATGTCTACACTGCCAGCAACAGTTAACAGCAGCATAAACAATTATATTTCTAGTTATTCTGAAGTGCAGACCTCTTAGCTGTCATCTCAAGTGGCTAATGCTAACGCTAACAAACAGGAAAGCAAAGCACTGCTAGTTAGTTAGCACGTATCAGCTAAAGCTAACTTGTGGCGTCGTCGTTTTTCCTTTAGCCGGTCTTCGCCACAGCAGTGAGTGAAGAAAAATATTCCTTGGCATTCGGTCAAAACAAACGTGAAAGTTGCCCAGATCATACTTCTCTAAACTTTAATTGAACAAATGTAATTCATCTGTTTGCAAAAGATTGATACATCACAGCTAATGAGATCCATTTTACTGGACCAATGCAACATGCGAGTCAAACATTAAAATGACCAAATATAACACGTCAGGGTAATATATTGTTCGTAATTGTTATGAACCGTAAGCAACATGAATCCAACAAAGGTGTGAGTTATTCTTCAACCATTTTCAATAGAACAAGTGCAGTGCTAAGCTAAGTTAGCTCAAGAAAACAAAGGAGGAACATTTGACTTAATTGGTTAAAACGATTTTTTTTGACAGTTTTGTTTAGGTACCAATTAAACACCACAGAAACGAGCCTGGTTGACGGATAGGAAAGATTAATGCGTGTATGTTAGCCATTGGTATGACCAGACAATGCAGCTCGCTTTCGTTAGCGGTTACGGTTAAAGCTAGCTTATCTACTGTCCCAAAGCTAGCTGGTTTAGCTCGGAGGATGTTTAACTTACCTTATGAATGACCTATCTATGTAGACAGAACTATTCTTAATATATGACCTCGAATAACCGACTGTAAACTGTTCTGAAAATAGAGTATCTCAGGTAAACCTTGTGATATTTCCCACGCTCGACTGACAAACAGTTTATGATCTCTGTTGTACCAGAGATTGCAGATTTAAAGAGATAGGTTCTATTTATTGTTTTACCCCTGCAATCTGGGGCGGGTAACCCCCATCACACAGATTTAGCCAATGGACTGTTTACACTAGGCAACATAAATTATGACGCCAAACAAATATCCCCGCCCTCACAGAATTTTCTATTTTTTAGTTCTCAAACCACTCGCAGGCTCACAGGCTACGCGCGTTTTATATTTTTTCAAAAATGAAATTTATGTAGTTTAAGACATGTATCTTCAGCTACTCTGGCAATCGAAAGCATTTGACACCCCCAAAAATCTCGCATTTGACCATGTGGGTCATTTTCAGATTTTGATATTTCATATTTGGTCACTCATCACTCTAAAAATTGAGATCGTTCAAAGATAGCTTGTCTCTAAACACGTTAAATTTGGCAAAATTCAATGAGACACATGGAGTTCATACAATTTATTAAACGAACTTTGTGTTTCTCATTGTGTAAATTATGCTGTCAAGATCAATGAGTATGAAAGCTCAAATTTTCAATTAGAGTTCCACACATTTGCGATGCATTTACTAGTTTGAGACAGGGCTGATCGCTGACATGGCAATATTGATTAGGTTCCTATGAATGACACTTGATTATGGTCACAGTTCTATATGATACAGAAATATATATTTTTCTTGTTTTCACACCTTTGATTGCAAAAAATTGTGAAACATACCATACTACATAATCAAAATAAAAATAAAAACAAAGTTACCAGATGTACTGTCAGTGATATAATGGTACATTACCAACCTGAAAAGCATTCAATGGATGGCTTCACAGAGTCAAATAATGTCATCTAAACAAAGTTGTGAAACGTAGTTTATTCATGGATCCTCGTACATTACGTAAAGATCACTTTGGGTTTAATTGCTGATGTTCAGCACCATCTAGTGGTGTAATAAGATTTGTACCTTGGATTTAGGCCTTAACACTGGCAAAAAGAAACAGAAACACATGAAAGAACTGATTTAAAAAGCAGTAGGTAAGGTATACTCATTTGTGGAACTGGAGCTCAGATATGATCCTAGATTAAAATGTAGAGGGGTAAAAGTTTGAAATGTTTCAAATAAAAGAGTTGAAACTACTGAACTATAGGAGTAAAATGCAAGTACATCCAACTCATTTTAGAGACAAAGTTTGAGATTCGTGGAAACATAAATGATATGCCTACTGTCAACTGGAATTTGTGTTATTTTATTCCAAATCAAAGTGTCATCAGCACTGCAGTAAATTGTGGCTTTGTAGTCCTGGGAATATTTAGTTTCAGACTGGGCTGACATGTTTCTAAAATTGTTTCTATACTTTACCTTGAAAACAAATGATAAACTGATACAGCTTAATTAAAGTATTCATCTTTCCAAAATAGTTGTGGTTTTTACCCAAGATTAATCATTGGATAATGAATTAATATGCAACGTACACAATTAATGGTCCCAGAGTCATCATTTAAAATTAAAACTATATTACTCAAAAACTTTACTGACGTGCCGACCGGGCTCTATTAAAAATGCTGAACTCTGACACCCCCCCCCCCACACACACACACTGATGAAGATTTTTGTTTGTTTGTTTGTTTGTTTATTGCTTTCTTTTTCCCTGTATTTTGAAATTACTGAAGACCACACTCCTCTTTGTCGTCATGGTAACCACCGATCTAAACATACAGAGATTATGTAACGGAAATGACTTGATCATTTTCAGATTAGAGTTTAACCAGTTCCAAGCTTTATCATCGCTATGATGAGCCCAAAGTGCTTTTCAAATGTTTCAGAGGTTTTTTTTTTTTTTTTCACCAAATTCTAATCACTTCTTAACAGACGGGCAGAAACTTTCTTGCGGCTTCACAAACTTGTAATTCAGGTCGTTCACGCTCGGAAATACTGAATGCAAATGACTTCAATGAATTCTGAAGTAGAGAAAAATGCTTTCTATTGCAGTGTTTTCATCACTGGTTTTCATCATCCATTGCGACGCCATGACTTTTCCAGATGTAATCTGAGTCCTGAACAAATGAGAAAGAGACTTTTTTGGGGAACAGTTGAAGAACAAGATGGCTGTCCTGGGGCAAGATAAGTACCATTACCGTTTCACATAAACACGAGTACTTTGATGCTGTAGTTAGTGAAATGATAGTAACGTAGCAGGAGCAACTCTAAGTTAGTAGGAGTCAGTGACTTAAAACGCTTTAAAATCTGAGTCAAGACGACAGACATCGTCCTTTCAGAAGCAAATGAAGACGGCTGGATGTTTTCTTCAAGGAAGCTTTCTTAGCGGTTTGGTGAGGGAAAAGGGACGAACAGTCAATCGTGCAAAGTTTCGTGTTGCTAGAGTCCGTTAGTTTTCTTTCATGGCAAATCTCCCAAATACTTGGATTGCAGACATTTAAATGTTTTTCCCTTTTCAAGGAAAAACGACATGTCTCAGCCGCTATAACTTAAAAAGAGTTTCTTGTGTCTTTGACTCATTTTCGATGCCCTGTACACGATAGACAAGGGGGAAAAACAGTATAGAGGACCATGAGTTCTTCCCGAGTCAGACCGCAGCAGCTCCCTCAGAGCCAAACTGGCAAGTTGCCCCACAGACTTGACTCAGGAGAGGGCATAGAGATGGAGAACATCCAACCCCAAGACCTGGGTCTCGGAGGAGTTATAGGCACCCCGTCCCCTCCTTCGAGACAAGCGTGGAGCCGCGATAATCCGGGTTTCGAACCCGAGGATGAGATCATGGAAGCCGACTGGCCACCGGCGAGTCCCGGGAGAAGGTCGGTGTCAACGGCCTCCAGCAGCAGCTGCAGCAGTGGCCTGGGCAGCTACACAGGCGGGGGCAGCAGCACCCACATCACCCGTGGAGGATTGTACCCGACCCCGGTTGCTGATGCTCAGCAGCAAGACAGACACGAGCACCCTGGGTGTCTGAAGCAGATACTCCAAAAGATCCGTGGTAAGTCGCTTTTGTTTATTAACTAATCGGTATGTCAACGTGGGGCTGGGCAATATTTTGAAAAAAAAAAAAAAAAAGGCGATGTGCATTTTTCATACTAGCTTATCTCGATTATTATCACGATATATTATATTATATTATATTTTATTATATTATATTAAATTATAAACGATTTATAATATTTCTAAACTGCCGGTTTGAAAGCATCTGTATTGCAGACTGAAGTAACCAAAGATAAGTTCAACAATTCATTAAAATGCAAAGCATACAGCAAGATAAAAAAAAAAAAAAAAGATGCACATAGAAAAAACATGCTGTGCACATTGGCTTGTTTTGTTCAATGTTAGTTTTGAGATACCCAAACCACAGCCACACAACTGACATTGAATAACAGTTTGTCTGCACAATAGCTACATCTTCAAAGGGTCTTGACACCAAGTCATGATTGACATCTCTTTCGCTGCTTTCAGCCCCAAGTTTGGCCCCACATTTGGTCATTCTGTTCACTTCTCTGGCATCTTACAGTAGAGCAGGAAATGGTCATCACCAATTGGCTGTTATCACACATATTTCTGCCATGTTTGATCGATTAAATATACTCACAGCGGATTAGCATAATCAATTTGAAAATTTTCACAATCATAACATTTCATGTAGTCGCCAGGCCTGTGCCAAAATCATGGGGTAAATAAGTCGTCAACAAGACTTTTGGACTTTATCTTTTTTTATCCATCTTATCATCACCTTTTTTAATATTCTAGCATTTAACATAGCAAAAAATAATGTAAGAGTTGTCACATTAGATGAATTGAGTCTGTTGTTTGACTTTAGTGAATCTGAATTTGTCCCTCAGCCTTTTTTCTATCCTCTGTTCATTTCACATTGTGTGAATTGCTGTTTGTTCCTGCAGTTTTGTGGGGCACAGAGCTGATGGAGGACAGTGACAGCAGCAGAGAGAGGTACCTCAGGAACGTACTGAGGGAGATGCTGACATACATTGCATTCCTCATCACTCTGTGTATCCGTAAGTATAATGGGAAATCCTGTAGTTACACAAGATTTGCTGGTGTGCCAGTAGGCATCATTCACACCATGGTTGTTGTCAGATCCATCGCTGAGAAATGGTTTTGACAAAATGCAGAAATCTGTGCAATCTTTCCACTGAAGTGGCTGTTAAGGTTGTAGTGAGTTCATGATAGCACATTTTTGTAGAATGACAGGGTGCTGATTACTGATCCAGTTTAGCTTATGCTACAGTAGTTCAACCCATCTTTATTTTACCACAGAGTTTCTGGTTCTTGGATTATTTTGTTGTTCAAACTAGAATCTGTAGAATCTAACAGTGAAATTTACCAAGGGGTCTGTTGAAGCTCTTTGAAATGAATCATATTAAAAAGGAACCACATATGCAGACCTAGACGTTTATCTTGGAGTTGAAAAGCTTTTTCCAAACTCACAATTTGTGCAGGACTGTTTGGCATGGTAATATTTAATCTTTGACAGTTGTCAGTGAGTTTATATTTCAGTAACTACACAAATTTTATGGCAGCAGTTTGTGAATGTAAACAAACTGTAATAAATCCCACATTAAAAATGTGCAGGGCTGAAAAACTTGTGGTAAAGGTTTTGTTCCTCTCTTTGCTGCAATGAAAACGGCCAAACTGTGGTTTGGGGTGGATCAAAAAATTATTTCCTGGCAGACTGTATCAAGGCACACTTTGCTGGGCAGAGCTTCACCATGGAAAGCTCCTTCCAGAGCTACTTCCTAATAAATACTGAATACTGCAAGGAATAGAAATGCATTGAAGGACGCAAATTAAGAGATGAAGTTGCTCTGATGTAGATGAATAGGGAATAAAACATTGTGATAATGTTTTGTGTTTTGCAGTGACTTACGGGATGGTGAGTGCCAACATGTACTATTACACCAAAGTCATGTCCCAGCTGTTCCTGGATACTCAGCTGTCTGCTGGGGACCCTTCAACCTTTAGAAGCCTTTCTACCATGGAGGATTTCTGGAAGGTAAAAGATTCAAGTGTGATGTTTGGCTACCCAAGCTCCTTGTTTTTTTAGTTGTGTTTATGTTGCACATAGAGAAAATACACCTTTGTAGACAGGTTAAAAGCAATGAAGTACCACTGTCTCCTGTCATATAGAATTTCTTTTTTCCCTGTTTTATCATGTCTGTTGGGATCTTGTAGTTCACAGAGGGTCCTTTCTTGAATGGCATATACTGGGAGGTGTGGTACAACAACAAGAGCCTGCCTGAGAATCAGAGCCTCATCTACTATGAGAACCTCTTGCTCGGTGTGCCGCGGCTCAGGCAGGTCAAAGTTCGCAATGAGTCCTGCTCTGTCCATGAAAATCTGAGAGATGAGGTTCAGGACTGCTACAACATGTACACCCCATCAAATGAAGACACCACCTCATTTGGCCCCAAGAATGGAACTGCGTGAGTATTAGAGAAGATCACACTTTAACTCGTCATCATCAGTTCGATTTTAAAGGAAACCAGAGCTGCAAAGCTCAAAAACCTTTCTTCTTATGATTTTGTAGCTGGCTTTATACAACAGAATCTGAGATGAATGGGAGCAGTTATTGGGGTCAGGTGTCTAAATATGGAGGTGGAGGTTACTACCAGGACCTGTCTCGTACCAGAGAGGAGTCAGCTGTTCAACTGCAGTATCTCAAAGACCACCTGTGGCTGGACAGAGGCACGAGGGCTGTGTTTTTTGACTTCTCTGTCTACAATGGGAACATCAACCTTTTCTGTATTGCCAGGTAAGAATCATTTGACACATATCAAGCAGCCAATTGCACTTTTGGTCATTTACTCAAATAGCTAACTGAATCCGTTTCTTAATCAGCTCTTTTATAACTGACATTGGGTGAATACTAACATTTGTAATTTTCTGCGTCTGTCAGGTTGTTGGTGGAGTTCCCAGCAACTGGTGGGGTGTTGACCTCTTGGGAGTTCCAAACAGTCCGTCTGATACGATACGTGTCCAGCTGGGACTACTTTGTGGGTGTGTGTGAGGTGGCGTTCTGTCTATTCATCCTCTATTACGTGGTGGAGGAGGTGCTGGAGATCCGTATCCATCGCCTGCATTACTTCAAGAGCCTGTGGAATTGTCTGGATGTTCTTATTGTTGTGGTGCGTTTCAAAGTGTTTGTAAGGTCGTCTCTTTTGGGATGATTAATCACTCACAAACTTTTTCTTTTTCAATTTTCTCCTCATTTAGCTGAGTGTTGTTGCGATTATCATGAGCATAACCAGAACAGCTGTGGTTGAAAACCTTCTCAAAGGCCTGTTGGAGAACCACACTGTCCACCCCATCTTTGAGCCTTTGGCCAGTCTGCAAGTTCAGTTCAACAATGTGGCTGCAGTTATCGTCTTTTTCTCCTGGGTCAAGGTAAAAAAATCATTGAATACAAACCAATCACTATGTACGAGGTTTAACCTTAACACTGTAAAGGTGTCTGATGAAGGTGAAGGTAACTGATGTCAAAAACTAATGTCTCTCAGCTGTTCAAGTTCATCAACTTCAATAAGACCATGAGTCAGCTCTCCTGCACAATGTCTCGCTGTGCTAAGGACCTTGTGGGTTTCGCCATCATGTTCTTCATCATCTTCTTGGCCTATGCTCAGCTAGCCTACTTGGTGTTTGGAACTCAAGTTGACGATTTCAGCACATTCCAAGAGAGCATGTAAGAGCATACAGAATGAAGCACCCAAATATAGAAATACCTCCAACAGACAATGTTTTATGTTGTTTAAAAACATTTTTCTGCTTTAGTTTCACACAGTTCCGCATCATTTTGGGAGACTTTGAGTTTTCAGAGATAGAAGAGGCCAATCCTGTACTTGGACCAATCTACTTTACAACCTTTGTCTTCTTCATTTTCTTCATTCTCTTGGTGAGAAAGCCAGTCAAACCTGTTTCATTGTCATTAAGTTATATGGGAGTAGCTGTAATCTCCTCTTTTCTGCACAGAACATGTTCCTGGCTATCATCAACGACACGTACTCTGAGGTGAAGGCTGACATGTCCCAGCAAAGGTCTGAGATGGAAATGACTGACCTTATTAAAAAGGTATTGAATTGATTGTGGCAAGTGTAATGACCTCAATCCTATCCACATGTCAACATGTAAATAACAACACCACCAAGTTTTGATTCGATGCCTAATGTTAGACAATCTCAAGTGGTCTCCCTGCAAATATGAACAAGACCACCACTGTCCTAAATTCTCATCCGAACCACCGTACACTTGATGCAGAAGGCTCCACTGTAAGCTTGAAGCCCCAGTATTATAAAGTGAGCTGAACCACACCACCTGCATAAAACAGAGGTGCTGTTCTACACTTACTTAAGCAAAATTTCCCCTGCCCAGGTCAGCTTAGAACCAGAATTTGTGATGACATGATCTCCCATGTAATGCTACGAGGGAAACTATCTGGTCCCTCATGTTGCAAAAAAATTCCAAACAGGCTTTTGAAGTCAGGGCGTAGTCAAATTTAACTTAGAGAGTTAACCCTCGCTGCAAGTTTGTATTGAACTGCCTTTGAGGTGGTGATCAGTTCAGATCCTCTCTTAACAAAAGTCTGAAAGAGAAGCAAATGAAGACCTGGTGATTGTTTGTTATGACAACAAAAGTAAAATGAGTCTTAGTGATCTGCTAAGTCATCAGTGAACAACTTTGTGTTTTCACTTTTCTTTCTGAACCTCCTTTCTCAGGGATGTAACAAAGCTTTGATGAGACTGAGACTCAAGAAGACAGCGGTTGACGACATCTCAGAGAGTTTACGTCAGGCCGGGGGCAAACTGAATTTTGATGAACTCCGCCAGGATCTTAAAGGGTAAAATACTGAAATGATGTATGTTTGAAGTTTGGACTAAACTGTTGTTTCAGCATTTTATGTCATTATATGTGTTTTTGTTGCACAGAAAGGGCCACACAGATGCAGAGATTCAGGCCATCTTTGCCAAGTATGATCAAGATGGTGATCAGGAGTTGACAGAGCATGAACATCAACAAATGAGAGATGACCTGGAGAAGGAGAGAGTGAGTGATGAAAGATTTAACTGTTCATCCCACAAAAACTGATTTTGCCATGAACGTACGCTCAACCACAACCCCTACAGACGTTCAGTGTGTTTCTGCTCGTATGCTAGGAGGACTTGGAGCTGGAGCGCAATTCACTGACTAGACCCAGCAGTGGGCGGAGCTTTCCTCGCACTCAGGACGACTCAGAAGAAGATGATGATGAAGACAGCGGCCACAGCTCTCGTCGGCGTGGTAGCAGCTCAGGGGGTGTCTCATATGAGGAGTTTCAAGTGTAGGAAGGGTTTTTATTTTAATCGTGGCTTAACAATATTGAAGACTGCCTTAAAATCACCTAGGAACAAGATTTCTTTCTGTTGATAATAATTATTATTGTCTAAAACATACCTTCTCCTCTCTTTTGATACAACTTTATGGGTTAAATTTAGGAAAATATGACAATGTACATATATGCTTGTGTATTGATTTTTTAACGTCTACCCAAGTTTTAACGGAGTAGTACCTTGAGGTTTAAGTTTAATATCAATTCATTGGTGGTTGTATGAGTAAATTTTCAAAATTCCCATCAACATTAACATGTTAATTAAGAATTACTGTCTCTCTGACAGGCTGGTGCGGCGTGTGGACAGGATGGAGCATTCTATTGGCAGCATTGTGTCGAAGATCGATGCTGTGATCGTGAAGCTAGAATCCATGGAGAGAGCTAAAATCAAGAGGAGAGATGTGCTTGGTCGTCTGCTTGATGGAGTCATGGAGGTCAGATACAGTTTAGTCTTAGCGCGTGCATGAACAAACTCTAAATGATAAAACTGTACAATCAACTGATCATACAGCCATTTCCTATAATAAACCTACAGATAATGATCGCCAGACTGCACTTCCTTGGGTTTACCCACACAAACAGAGCATGTTCTCCGTAACTTCTCATAGCTTTGTTTATACAAAGAAAAAAAGTTGTATTTGCCAGAGATAAGACCATGCTTTCATGATAATATTTGAGACTTTGGCGTTCTCTGCTGTGTACTCTGTGCATGTTAGTGGACAGCATGTGATACTGAGTTTCCTGTTTACATGTTAACATACTAAGGGATCAATCTGTTTTTGTGTGTCAGGATGAACGCCTGGGACGGGACACAGATGCCCACATGGAGATGCTGGTGAGAGAGGAGCTGGAGCGCCTGGAGTCTGATGATATGGTGTCACAGGTCAGCCACCCTCAGATAGCCACTCCTGTCAACCCCCGGCCCCGCCCATCCTCCTCCTTGTCCGCCGACGGCCTTGATATGAGTGGGGGTGGGAGTAGCCATGTATAATCAGCTGACCAGGGACCTATTTTTTTTGCAGCACAGAATAAAATGAAGCCATTTAAATGTCTTTAAGTATTACAAAAGAGTGAAGTTAATTACAGTTTGCCTCAATACTTATATGCACTGAAAGGGACTGAAGGTACAGAGAGAGACCCTTAAGCTCACTCACAAAACTGTCACTTAAAAAGGGATTTTAAAACAATAGTGGATTCACAGCTCAGTATAACACCACAGGGTTGGACACAGTATTGTAAATAAAACACAGGCCTTTGAAAATATTCAGTCATAACCAGAATACACAGGGTATGTTTTTGTATTATATGAGAATTATGCTCACCTGCTTTTGATTCGATAATATCCTATCTCAACATTTACAAAAATACCAAAAAGGGCTGTCCTTTGGCTGATAACTATGCTAATGATGTTTTCTTACTTTTAAAACAGTAGGAAGGAGTGTGGCACTTTCTGTCATATTTACTCATCCTTTGTACATTGATTAAGCTTCAGAGAGTGGTAGCTTATTGTCATGTTATGATACATATTGTAACTTAAAACAAACTTCAATTTGGAGTGCATCTAGTGTTCATGGGAAACCCATGCATTTATTATTTTCCTCTGTGCCTTATGTTTTTTTTATAAAATCTTTTTGTCTGCCAATAAAGCCAATACAGTTTTATCAAAATGTGAGTGTTTTCTTTTTTGATTCATTGTACATTGTCTTTGTTTGTAAATATAGAAATATTATTTTTACTTCATACTTCACCGGTCAAAGATAAGAGCAACTTATGAGTATAATATACAGTATACAACAAACTCAATTCTCCTGTAAAAAAAGTCGCCAGACATTATTTTCAGCTAAGTACCTATCTTTCTATAAAATTAAGTTCTGCAAAGTAGTCCCGTCAAAGTTATAATTAACCCAAAGTTAAGCCTTAAACACAACAAAAACACTAATTTTGCACAAGGTTGTTTTAATGTTTTTAAAACTGTGTCAGTACAAAATGGATGTGAAGATAATGTCTTTACAACAACAGAAAAGTTAACTGCTTACTATTTATTTATGTATTATAACAACAATATATACTGTTAAAAAAATTCTAATTTTCCGTAAAAAAAGAAGTAAATTACCCAAATTATTGTAATTAGTTAGTTTTAGTAAAGTAATTACATTTTTAATATTAACCTCTATAAATGCATCACACAATTGTCAATATAAAAGGTAGGTTGTGCAAAATGTTCTCCTTATGAAGGTGTTTATGAATAGAAAGGAATGGTCACATATTAACCTTATATCTATATCCAAGTGGTCAGCACAGTTATGAAGAAATAGCTCAAATTGACTTGAGGGTCATACAAAACTCTGACAATTCTTGTTTGTCAGCTCTAATTGATATTTTTGTATTTACGCTAGATCAAATTAACCAGTGTCATTCAGACTGTCCTATAAAAACACAGGCACAAAACTATCTGTACTGCTGGTAAACTAGGAAGAGCATTTATAGCTAGCTAGATCAAATAAAGACACTGCATGTCTTTTCTTCATAGGAAATTAGAATTAATGTTGTATTTGGAATGCCAAATTCCTGTTTTGGTGCAGATTAAAGAATCATGATGACAGTGAAAATATAAGTTGGTAGATATATTGTGAACAGGATAAAGCCAATGTAGCTCTTCAAGCCAGATGGCTCACCTCTCCCCACTGATTCAGCAAGGCTGAGCAAAGTGACCCTAAGCTAAATTAAGCTCAGATGAACTAAAAGAACAGCCTCCTGGTTTCAACTCTATACTTGAATGTAGACATGTGAGGAATAATGTACAGCAAATGGGACATAGCTGAAGAAACTAGGGTTTTGTACAATGCTAAAGCTATGACTGTGGAATTCTGAGACTGACCAATCAGAACAGAGTTTTCATCAAGTCCATGACCTGAGGGAGAACATCCAGTCCCCTAATTACCTCTATGCAACAAGGTGTACAATATTTTCAAAATGACTGTTATTCTTCGTTAACATGAGAAGCATTTTGTTGAACATCTTTGGACCAGAGTTCTGAATCAGACATTCAAGTGAATTTCTTGATGTAACGTAATTTCAGGTAGGCAATGATGAGGAATATGAATGCCATAAGGATCAAAGCCACATGATTTTCCCACAGTCCCCAGGTGGTGAACTCTATTCCCAGGTAGTCCAGGTACTGCTCTCCCGTACATCTGAAACAATATTGAAGCTCTTTTAGTTTTATATTGTGGTCAGCTGATGTTTGTAAGCCAAATGAATTTGTGAATATTAAAGAAATAGATCACAGAGGTGGTGTAAAAGAAGTAAGACACATTAAGGGCTCATCTAAGATGAGCTTCAGTCTACTTACGTCAGACCAGCTGTGCTCACGCTGCAGTTAGTCTCTCCGGACATGATGCTTGAGTTTCTGATCAAAGACTCCTCACAGAACTTCAAACCAACAAATTCATTGATCTTCAAGGCCTGGACACAGAAAGCAGGATAAAAAACACCAAGTAGTTGCTTTTCTCTGGTGTTCAAACTCAAGTATTTGCTCAGGCTCAGCAGAGGAATAAAAGAACATTAGATGATGCATAAAACTGGTTATGACGATGTTTAGTTATCTCTGAAGTCACTGTTAAAACTTCCTGTCAGTCCTGACTTACTGCAAGTCCGTATCGAGGAATACTGAGGTACTTCAACCAGGCCAGCCAGTCCATGACACTGGGGAGATTCACCAGAAGACCTGAGAAAATCTAATAAAACCAAAACCTGTTACACAAGAGAAAATACTATTTTTGATTGAAAAAATACCTGCCTTAAGATCACTTATCTAACAACTGTTGTTTCATAAACCCTTTTTGTGGACACTGGCAGAGTCTCTCACCATCATAAAGACAAAGGAGATTGTCATGAAGATGTTGGCGAGGGCTAT
This sequence comes from Thalassoma bifasciatum, assembly GCA_008086565.1. Taxonomy (NCBI): domain Eukaryota; kingdom Metazoa; phylum Chordata; class Actinopteri; order Labriformes; family Labridae; genus Thalassoma; species Thalassoma bifasciatum. The sequence continues at coordinate 552,659 of RPOG01000005.1, forward strand.
GACATCCTGATCGGCTGAGATGGCCATGGTCATAGCTGTGGCTGTGAACGCCACCAGAGTCACGGTCAGCGTGAAGACCAGAAAAGCTTCTGCTGTGGATTTGAGCCCTGATTGGACACACAGCCACACATTGTTAGCAGAGAGAAAGTCCTCAGAAAGGTTGATCTGGTTTCTATAGTACCTGGGAAGTGCAAGTTAAAATTACATTACAAAGTTTGAAACACTTAAAAAACTTTAAACAAATTTACATCTAATAGAAGATATTTACAATTTAAAAAAATCAAATTACCAAAACACTTTAACCAAGGACAGAATAAATTTACAAGATCAAAACCAGTTTTATAAGCATTGAGACAATTTACAAAGTCAGAATTTTGACAAAAGGGGAAAGTACTTGAAACCAAGCATAACCCAGAAGTGGGGACTTGAAGGATCAGTCGGTTTGTGTTGACAGCAGTTTATGGTTGTCAGAGGGTATTTAGAAAAGACATAGCAGTAATTATGTCATATAGTTCACATAAAAGTTTATGTCGAGTGCATTATGTCTTTCCCGTTTTGTGGAACTTTGGGCTAACTTTTCTCTGTCGATCTCACACCACTATTCTCTTCTTCATCATCTTCAGTCAACACAAACTGACTGACCCCTTGAGTAACCACTTCTGGGTTACTTTCGGTATAAAGTACATTCCTTTCTGTCAAATTCTGACCTTGTAAATTTGTTTCAGGACTTGTAAAAGTGTTACACATTTTGTAAATTTGTCTCAATGCTTGTGAAAAGGGTTTAAGATCTTGTGAATATTTATATGTCCCTTGTTCAAGTGTTTTTTTCTAACCATTTTTTTATCAGAATTTTTTTTAAATAGTTTACATTTGTTTGAATTTTGTACAAGTTTTTCAAACTTTGCAATTTTGGTTTGCACTTCCCTACCACTGTTGGTATCAGGTGTAGAAATGACAAATGTAACTATAACAATAGTAGATTTAGTTTTACCGATCATGTAGTAGACAATACAGCTGAAGATGACAGAGGTGAGGATGCGCAGAGTTATATCAGACAAAATCTTGGACAGGAAGTAGACAGATACTCTGTAGTAGCCGCTGATGTACTCATGCCTGTCCCGAGAAAACACCAAACAGCATTCAGACTCTAACTGCTCCAAATCTAACTGAATTATTAACAAAGATGATACAATATTGTTAGAAACTGTGTTCCCAGCAGATGACTTACACAAAAAGTTTCCTCTCCATGATGAAGAGCTCGGCTGCAGACACTGTGCTGAAACACTGGTTGGTGGTGATGAAGAAGAGAGCACCCATCCTGTTGGAGGAAAGAAAGCTGTCCCTGACCATTTTCTTTTTATCGTTTAACTTATTGATAATTTGCTGCAGACTTATGGTGTTAATAAAAATAGGAAAAGTTGATGTGAGTAGAAACTAGCAATAACAAATTGTGTCTGGTGTTTTTATTAATGTTACGCTTTACGCAGAAGTATAAAAAACTGTAAACAGGCTTTAGTCAGTCTTCATCTTCTTGTCCTTACATGTACATGGTCCCTGTTATGAATCATTTAGTTCAGCATTTAATCCATGTCTATCTTGGATTTTATGGGTCAGATGTTACAGATGTTAAATGATCTTAGCACAGTGACTGATCCTCACGCGTGTACTTGAACAGTACATACATTATATTATATGTAGAGACAAAAGGCTGACTCTGTAAGGTCAACGCCACACAGATTATGGTATTTAATTTCTCATGGTCCACATCCACATACATGTACTTAAAAGTGTCTGACCCCGCTTTAGCTCTGGGCTGAAAAACTTGAAACATTTAAGGGCTGCACATTGGTGACTGTCATGCACCCTATGCATTGACCATGAGTATAATGGCATTAAGGCCTTATAGTCAACTCAGCCATGCACAGAAAGAACAGAGGGGGGCTATTGAGGCTGCTGAGTGCTTCACTGGACTTGTAAGTACCAGGTTGTGCCCTAATAAATATGGTAAGAGGATTAACCATGTAGGACTAGCTCTGCTTTTCACACTTGTTATTATTTTTTGCTTGTATTAAAGCTGTTACTGACTTAGAGCCCTGAATAATTATTAACAAACTTATTATAACAATAAATATGCAACATAGATATGCCACATAAAAAACCATATGAATTATCTTTCTTGATACCAATGCATGTTATAAGATGAAGAAATCACTCTGAAATATTAATCATAAATGAATACTGATGCTATTATACCTAAGAAAGAGTGTGTACAATAAAAGGACGTTGTGGGGTTTCTGATTAATGCTTGTACAGTTTCACAATGCTTGATTAATTAACCTCCACTTATTTTGTTTTGTGTAACATTTCATAACATCACTCTCATTTGTTCTTATTTGTTGCATCTAATGCAAAACCTCCTAATTGAGGGTGTGCTGTTGGATTTCAAACACTGCAAAAAATAAAATCTTGGGGAGAGTTTATGTTTTAAAGGGGTAAAAAATTTCAGGAAAATTTAAAGGTACATTTTCTTATCTCATTGGCAGATTTTTATACTCTTTACAAGAAATTTGGTTGCAATCTGTTATCATCTGTAATATCTGTAATACGCATTTTCCTGTTAAGTCTGATTGGATTATTTTTGCTTGGATAAGAGAAGAACAGTTACAAAGATGTCAATTTCTGCAGTCCCTCGACCAACTTTCAGGGTTTAAAAAACATGCCACTTGAAGCACACTTGAATTCAAGAGCAAACAAGTAGCATGAGCTTAATCTGCCCTAAACGTAGCGCTAACACCCACATAGTCACTCTAGAAATTCAAGAGCTCTCATCACTGGACTTAACTCAGATATATTTCTTACATATTGGAAATAAACATGATTCATTAGCCCTTAGTTCTTGTTGATAACACATTTCCAAGGACTTGCGTAGTAAGTATTTCAGGAATTATCTCACCTGTTCTGGATTCCACTCTGATCGTCTTTCACCCCGTAGAAAATGGCCCCTACTATAAGGCCGAGGAAAATGTGGACTCCAACCTGCAGAGATGAAAATATGTGCATCAGTATCACAGACAGATCAAGGTGTAAACACGAAGATAGCCCATTATTTTGCATCAGCACGTAAGCACTCGTGTGTCTGTGAGATTGCTCTGGGGTTTGCTTTCTTATTTCTTAGTTGAGATCACATAACAAACAATGCTATGTCTGATAATGTTAAAAGCCTCAATCCTGTGCAGACAAATCAAATCAAAGTATTTGAATGAGATGTGTAGGGTCAATGCACACACATCTCTTCACCACAAATGAGTCCAGAATAATTTACAGGAGAGACAGAAACTATCAGATCTAAGCAGCATGAACACTAAATATAACACGAGTTTGCAGGGTGTGTTAGACAATGAGGTCTTCAAAAGTCCCTTCCAAGTGAATGTGACTGAAAAGGGTGAGTTTAAAACTTCAGCACTCTCTTTTTCTTTTCTAAACTTCACACGATTTATTTAAGAAAAAAAAGAACTGTACCATTGCAGTATTCAAGAACCATGGATACTGTACATGTTGACTTTCTTGAATTCTTTATGAAGAGTGTAAATAAAATGGACACAGAGCCTCCTTTGAGAAAAAAGCCAATCTTTCAGGGGATCAAAGGTCAAGTGGATGCCCTGCTCCTCCTCCATGGTGGCCTCTCAAACAGAAAAAGCATCACAGCCAGTGGGGGAAGATGGCAAGAAAAGAGTGAGAAAAGTGAAAGGGACACAAGTTTTAGTCCTAACAATTTACAGATTATGACAGGACTAAGCGGTTCCCAGGGTGAAGGGATAAGCTCATACACTTGAGCTTTTTTCACCTCATTCCCCACAGTCCTTCATGTGAAAGCAGGGTTGTGGACTGATAGGTCATGAAGCCATCATGTGACCAGACCCGGACCGGGGCCAGGGGGCTATGGCCAGATATGATATCAGTTCAGATCCTGGCCCAAAGAGTCAAAAGTGGGGTCACAACAGTCACCAAAGCCGATTACTGCACCCACGCCTCTCCGAGCCCCTCTTGAAGGATTACTCTGACTTATTTGGGGCCAATTAGCTGTTAATAATTCTTAAAGTGAGGGGACTTCTGAAGGCATTTTGCCGCCATGGGGTGACTAATGAGAGTATTAAGTCTTGACCTCTTCTAAGTGTTATCAGTGCATCCCATTCATGGTCAACAACACTCACAGTGAATGTTTTATCTTCTCACACTTTTGAGGTTTTCATCAAAGTCAAGGTGATATGGATGAAAATCTGTCTTTAAAGCTGTGCAGAGCCTGAGAGGATGACTGGTTATTCATTTCTCCAATAAACAGAGCTATGTTGCAGTAGAGCACTGGACATGAGGATTTCCTGACAGAGAAGCTGCTGGCTAAAATTGAGATTTAATGTCTTTTTTTTCTAGGTTTTTCAAAGACCTCAAGGAACTGCAGATGAAGACACTCCACAGTGCTGTGATGGTCTTACAGTGCTGTGAAATACAAGCCTACAGGTATGTAGATGCCCAATAATGATGACCCCAGATGTAACTTTGACCCAAAATGTACTTAAAAAACAGTAGTGAAACCCAAAAATGTAATAACTGGTCAATAATGTAACAGAATTTTTGACCCCAAAATGTTATATAAAAATGTAAAAATACCAAAAATGTAAGTATTGACGATCACGTCACAATGGCATTTAATCAATTTATTTATTAACAATTACTCCATGTCAATGGAACTTAAGCTGTTTTCTGTAGGAAATCCCAGCATGTGATGCTTTGTATTAAAAAAAGAACTATTTTTTTTTTTTTTTTTTTTTTTTTAATTGCGCAAAATTGCTCAAAATAGTTACAATCAGAAAGACTTCCTCCTTTCCTCATTTTTCAGTTCAAGCCAAGCCAACAGGCGACACGCTTCAGCCATATCTAAACTCCACAGGCGTGAGAATGGTATCAATATCCTAATCTAATTCTCAGCATATGGACGATTTTATCCCTGCAGCCAAGCCATGCAAAAAATTAAAGATGAAAACTTTAAATTTGGGTTTCAAAGACTTTAGACTAAACTTGGATTTGGCCCAAGGAAATTCAAAAACCACTTATGTTGGGGTGGAAAAAGAATTCAGGTCACTGAAAAACGCCCTTTGTGCATATGCTCAATCAGCCACAGTGACAAATGAAACAGACGGCCAGCTCTTTATGACTATTCCCACTGAGTTTTGTATCGAACCTTTGAATTTGCGATGTATTACCTGCGCCACAGAAATCTGTGGGCTCAACATCAGGTTCTGGAATGTTCTCCTGAGCACCCACTTCATCTGGTGGAAAAAAGAGCTGTTGTAGGTGATGGTGCGGTAAGTTGAACATGATTTGCACTCCTTGTCCTGGACAATGCGCTCAAGCTCTGCTCTTATGTCGCTGGAGTAGCTGCTGTTCCTGAACTCCTCTACCAAGCGCTCCTCAATGCTCTGCCGAGAGCCGCTGAGCTCCTCAAAGTCCAAATCTGTTCATACACAAAGGAAAAGAAACACATGTTTAAGAATTCGACATATCTACCATGAAGCAAGTAATAATTTTCTGACTTTTTAAACTTGAAATTCAAAAATTCAAAAATTCTTGAGAATATTTACATATAGTAAACTTGAGCATCTATCATCCTCACCACACAATCCATGTGGTTGAGTAACTATGACTAATCATATTAGGAAAATAAGAATATCTTTTCCAAGGTTGTGTTGGAAAATATTCTGTTAAAACTGTTGCATAATCAAAATATTTATAACCATTGTTTTGCAAATGCTATTTTTTTTCAATTTATCTTTTTTAGTTTGTTTGTGCTTTTAGGAGATGCTGTAGTTGATAGAAATTACGACTGCTATTTTTATATTTACATCAATGAAGAATATAAATATAGCCATGCCAGGTTGTGACTACCAAATGTTTCTTTTTTTATTTGTGTGATTCAGAAAATTACTTTTACAGTTCCCAGGTTATGACAGAAGAATTACCTTCAGACCCTTGCATTTTTGTTATGGTTGGAGCTGTTGAATCCCCATTTATAACATCAAGAAAGAAGTCAGCTGGGTTGTTGTGTGGCTCACAGGGAAAACCTGAAAAAGACATCATTATGATCCTTGTATAATTGCATCACCTCACTGAGGATATGTTGAGTGGTTGTTTATTTCTAGCAAGATAAGAAAACTGTACAACTGCAAATGTAACATTCAAATGACATCAAAACCTCAGAGACAATAGATGAAAACTGCATTTACCAATATTGGCAAAGTAATCCAAAGCATTTGGTGCTGGTCCATGGTAAACCATTTTACCACTAACCAGCAGAGTCAGTGTTTCAAACAGCCTGTAAATAGAGTATCGAGGTTGGTGGATAGACATAATTATAGTTCTTCCATTATTGGCCATTCTGGAAAGACACAAAGTAAAAACATTCACTTTAACATAGAAAGATAAGACAGCTGCAGTCTGATGTGAAAAGTAAATGTTAGCAATGTGTTTTAAGCTTGAGAAGCATTTGTTTTATTACTAAATTGAAAATTTCAGCTTAAAATATTCCAATGAATGTGTTGATATTTGAAATAAGACGTTGACAAATGTTTTAAAGGAATCAATAACAGTAAGTAATTCAGTGTAAAACTGCATCCTGCATTATATCACAGAACAGTTATGTAAACATGGAGCAATTTAAAGAGCTTTTGCTGATGAAGCAGTTTGATGTTCGTGATCAGACCATCTGAAAAGTGACCAATCTTTATTTTTAGAGATCATGACAAATATGCTGCAGTTTAGAAATGGTTTAGTCAACAAGGCAGCCCCTAAAATTTCAAATCCCAAAATAAGAATTTAAATTATGAAGTATAAAATGACAACTAAATCAAAACGGTCAAACTTGTTGCATTTTACTTTTTGTCTTGTGATAAGTAAAATAAACTCTACACTGACACATTATTCCCAAAAGATACATTATTAAAATTAAAATGGCAACAAATAATTTTTTCCAATAAATATTAAATGATTGTTTTGGCTGATGGTGTTATAAAGTGAATAAAGTGATACACATTGTAAATATAAAATTGTATGTACACAAACCTTTTCAGCAGCAGCAGAACAGAGTTAGCTGTGCTAGCATCAAGTCCTGTAGTTGGTTCATCCAGAAAGAGAACAGGAGGATCAATAATGAGCTCCATGCCAATGTTTGTCCTCTTCCTCTCTCCTCCAGAGATTCCTCGAGTCATCTGGGTGCCCACCTGAAGACACACACACACACACACACACACACACACACACACACACACACACACACACACATACACATAGAAAATACAGAATCTGTTTCCCACCCGAAGCATGAAGACCACGATCAGAGTGTGACCTTACTTTGCAGTCGGCCACCTTGATGAGACCCAGCTCTTCAATGAGGTGATTGACTCGAGCCTCTTTCTCATTTTGAGGCACCGAGCTCGGCAGCCGTAGCGCTGCAGAGAAACGCAGGTTCTCTCTTACTGTCAGGGTGCCCATGACCACATCGTCCTGACAGAGGAGACACAGGCACAGAGTCAAAGGTCAAGAGATGGTTGGCTTCATATATTACCCCTGTCAAACTCTCTTGTATCATTTCACAGTGAAAATACTAGAGTCAATGACAAAAACCTAAATTTGCCGAGCCAGAAACAGGAGTTTTGCATCTCTAATAATACAAATCTATTATCTCATCCATTAAATGTCTAAATAGATGAAGAAGATCAATAAAATCTGTTCATGTAAAATTGAACCAAAAGAATGACGTGTGAAATTTTGTTGAAGGTGATTTAAAAATTGTATTGTCTTTTTTTGGTCTCCAAACATGTAGAAGTACTTGCAACAGACTTTTAAGAGGATTTCTTTAGTTTCCACTGGACAATTTAAGTCAATTATTTCTCTTCTACCATTTTTTGAGGCTTAAATGAAAGTTAACAGTGATGTTGATAAGAATTTTTTCTTTTTCCTTTTTCCTTTTTTGGCACATTACAACCATAGATAATATATTTCTTTATACCAAAGGGGGTTTATTGACTTAATGTGAAATATCATGCTTGTTAAATCCAAAGAACACTAGTATCAAACTCCTATTCTTTGAAACACAGTTTTTGGAAGGTTATAACAATACAAATGTTCAATATTCCATCATCATGATTTTTTCCGTTTCACAAAATCTGTCTACATTCAGACAACAAAGTAACACATTAAAGACTAGCTGGTAAGCTTTAAGAAGTTACAAAGCATCTAAATTAAACCTAATGTTGCTCCATGTTTGCTGGAGGCATGACGCATTTACTTTTAATGTGTAAGAAAATAGTCTTGTGTTTAAAGACTCTTTCCCTTGTGCGACAACAAATAAGCAGTTATAGTTACCTGAACTACATAGCCAGAGAGACACTTGAAGTTTGGAGGCTGCGGGGCCCGGTCGATGAGTACTTCTCCTGACAGACCTGAAGGATCTTTCCTTGCAGCCAGAATATCCAAAAATCTTTGAACACATGTATAATTATTAGATCCAGTTTTGGGACCTAAACATCAACAAGGAAAAAAAGTTCTTAAATGCACTTACGATGATTTTCCACTCCCTGTTGGTCCAAGAATTGCGTTTAGGCCAGGTCTCATGAGCCCACTGACAGACAATAACACACAACTCTCAGTAAACTCTCAAGAAAGAGTGGAGGTATGTTGAAGTCAAGTTTGAATGCTCAGTGCACAGTTTTGCATTAATTTTATTTCGTGATAAAGTTTAAAAAAGCTTTTCTCGGGCCTTTTGTTTCTTTACTTATGTGGTGTTGGTCGAGAGTGGGGCAAAACATGCAGTTTAAAGCAGTGACAGGTTTGACAAACTTGTGACCACCATAATGAGGAGTATATGTGCTTGAACAGTTAGGCTAACTACAACTCTTTTTTTCCCCTGAAATTACACCACTCGAACAGCTTCATCTTAAAATACAAGTTGTGTGAAGCAGGTTTGAGTAATGTGATAAAAGTCAAAAGACTTTCAGTAGTTTTACTCTGTCATTATGACTGGGATTTTTTTAGAGCAAGTCTAGCTAGCCAGGTCTTTGTTTAACTTATTTGTTTTCTTGCTGAAGACAGTGATGTGGCGTTTGTCCATCCTCAAAAATTTCTTTAAAACTTATTGTTGATTGTGAATGAAAGCGTTTATGTTCATGTGTTTTTTCCCCTACAGGGTAGTTTCAAAATTAATCCCACTCTTTCTCTAAATGTACCTACCTAGAATGACTTTATTCCTCTTCCAAAATGAAATAAAGATCATGAAAGGATTTGCCACTCTCAAGGCTCAGCACACACAAATTATACTTTGGTGTTAAAAAAATCAAAAGCAAATCCTTTGACTTCAGAGAGGCCAGAGCACCCAGAGAGTCAGTGATATAAAAAGGAATTAATAGACTGAATAAAAGCCTGGCAGTGAATCACGTGATGGTGTTTAATTTGTTCTCCTGGCAGTCTGCGCTTTAGTGCATCAGAGAGATTATATGCAAGAAACCATGCTTAATATCCTATAATTAACACTTAGGCTGGAAAAGGTTCCAACAGTTGTGTGAAATAATTCATTCTGCCATGGGAAATGTCAGATATATTTTATGCCGTTCTTAAGTAACTAATGTAAAAGTCTATTCACCATCGTCCTGCTTTAAAGAAACATGAGCTGTATTGACTCGGCATGAAGCACTGCTGCTCTTCAGTAACACCCATATAGTGAAAGAAGGGAGTCAATAGGTTTTTCTTTATTTATTCCTGAGTCAAAAGTAGTGGTTTTGCTTTATCTCGACAACTCCACAAACCAAGGAGCACAGGAAGCTGTATTTCTATATGTAGCTGCTTTGAAAAATTATGGGATATGGAATAAAAGACAAGTCTGGTTTTAGAGGATACAGAAACAGGTGACAAAGACAAAAGAAAGGAACAGATTTTAATACTTACTTGAGGTCGACCAGTATTTCTCTGTGACTTGTTTTTTTGTGGCAGAGGAAGCCGCTCTTCAGCTTCACTTTGTAGTGGATGTTGTGAAAGCTCACGGTGGAGCCACACGGCTGCTTGTTCTGGTCCATAGCCGAGACAACCTTTGACCTGGTCATCCCATTGGTACCAACATCTTCAATCATTGCGATGTTGACGTGATTTTCTCTCTCCATTTCTGTCTGCAGGATAAACCCTGAGTTTGAACGGAAAATACAGAAACAACAATTGATGGTGAGAGTTAGAAAACCACAAAAAAGCAAAACCTGTCAAGTACTGTACAGTAGGGTTTGTGCTACGGAAATAAAACACTTGTTAAATGCACCCAAATATATATTCTTAGGGTTTGGGTAGTTTACAGAAGATGAAAAACCCTGCCGCCACATCGTTTTATGAGAGAGTGGAGTATACCATGGATAACAGAGGCACTCTTGCCAGGGATAAACCTTAATGGAAAAAAAAGCAGCAACTAAGAGTTTCACCAACTAATTAATTGTACTCATTGTGTTAAAAAGTCACTTCTTCATAACTGTATTTGGTGATGTGAAGTAAAACTTTCAGAGAAAAAACTATCAAAAGCAAGACGGTTCATTTTGCTAATAGAAATAAAGAACCTATTTAAAACAAACTCATAAAACATTCAAAAACCAAGGCAAGACATGTGATTGAGAAAAATCTAGAAAAATAGCAAACGGAAATATTTCTTAACCATATGGAAACTATTTACAAATAGTGTTCACAGCTTAAGATATTTTCTAGCAAAACTGAGGTATACTAATAAAAAGCAAAATGAGGATAACCAGTAATATGAGTCAGACATATACCAAAATAAACACAGTAATTATAATACACAAAATTATCTAGCAGAACAATTTCCCCTAGAGCCCTAACAGCAAATTCAAAAAAAAATTTGAAGTGTGGTGTACATTTGCATATTCTCATTTAAATATATAACTTATACTTTGATTTTAAGTGGTTTCAATTTTTAAGTTTCTTTTGTTTCATTTATACTTTATTTATTTTATTTTACCTCAGGCTCTATATGCTTTCTTGAATCATAAAATTCATGTAACTTTAATCATATTGTTCTTTCTTTTGCCCTACTGTCTTGCTGCATAATTTATTTTTGTTCATTTTTTCATTAAAGCTATACAATAAGAATTCAACAATTCAACTATTTAAAGATTGTTGAAAATGTACACACCAAGGGCAGCGACATCATATCAGAGTACTTTGGGAATACGGTCTTTCATTAACCTGGATCATTTTTTTAATTAATTCTTTTATGTTGAGGTTTAACAATAGATTCAGTGGCTTGTGAGGTCTTTAAACAACATGTTTTTTTGTGAAACTATAAAATGAAATGACCATCATCGACCATCATAATGAATGATCGAAAGCAATGACATTTTTCACAGAATATATTAGTACAGTTCTACCAAGGTAAAAATCAAGATAAATGTAGGTGACTAAAATACTGTTTTGGTGAAAAGGACAACAAATATTTTCTCATCAAAAAACATACTGCATCCATATAAACTTTGCCCACACTTCTAATTCTCAGTGGATTCATTTGTTTTATCTATCCTTCAACGACAAACCAAATGTTGTAGAGGCCTTCTTTCAATAACATACATGTGTGGTCTAAAAATTCTGTAAATAATCACCAGCATGATGCTGATACAAAGTGATGAAAACTTTTTTTTGTGTGTGATGGACTCACCGAGCTGAGAGATTGTGAGAAAGCTGCTGGCTTGGAGTGGTGCACTGCTGCTGCAGACTGACAGAGCACAGAGACTGAGCAGGCTGACCAACATCAGCTCATGACAGCAGGGACAGGTGCCTCACCATCCAGCCACACACTGGGCTGAGATCCCACCACACTCCACATTTTTAACCCTTTACACACACCCTAAAAGTACATATATGACTTAAATGTCGATTGATACACTCGCATCACTGGTTTTAATTCAGTCGAGATCTGATATTCTTTTTTGCATTATTGTTGCATGATAGGGCACATCTTTTAAAACACTTTTAAATGAATAATCAAATCTTTTAAGCCATAGAAATAATCAAGTCTGAATTTCCTGAATATGGTGATATCTATGAAGAGCAACAATTGAGAAAATTCAAGAGTTTTATTAACATGTCGTCCATTGTGTTTTAAGCAATACACATGCTTGCAATATGTTACAGCTGGAGCCAAAACAAGTCCAAACAGCTGATGTTCCCACTAAATTAATGTAAAGATAGTTGATAGGGAGTTTGGGTTGGGACTGACCATCTACTGTATTTCAGGACTTTTTTTTAGTTAAAGTTTCAAAATTAGTCCCACTAAGTTACTATCTTAATATGCCATTATACTATTTTTTGATGATTTCAATCAATTCATTCTGTTTTTGATTTCAATAAAAACACTGCACTGTGACTTTTGTTCTGATATGCAAGTAATAGAGCAAACAAAAGAGAGAGAGAGAGAGAAACAGTTTTTCCACTTAATGAACCTTGTGTACAGGTATTAACCTAAGACCATGGTTCACATATGTGGACATTATATTTCTGCCTCCCTGATACACAACACTTCATTTGAATGCCACATTTAGAGACACTGTCCGCAGCATCTTTTAGAGAACTCACATTACACCCATTTAAGTGAAAACAACAACAACAACAACAACAACAACAAGAGCACAGTTATTGTAGACAATAACACTAATATCTTACAACAAATGACTAACTCACAACAGTAATAACCAAACCTCAAGGAGGACTAGCAAGGAGAAGTAAAAAAAAAACATGCACACCAGACCTCTGGTTTCTGGAGATAAACTAGGATCAGTTCAAAGGTTTACAGAACGTACGAGAAGTCTACCTCTAATATTTTACTTGACCATTTTGAAGATTTTTAGTTGCAGCTATATACATGTTATTTTTTAAGCTGATGGTGCTGGGGTTTGCCACGAACTAAGTTAACAACTACACTCGCTTTTCCTTGAAGCTGAAGGTTTTCTTACTGCGCAGTCTCCAGAACATTCTGCGAGTACGTGCGTGTAGAATAGACTTTACGGTAAGAGCCACGGTAGGCCTATTTAAAAAAAAGAAAAAAAAGAAGAAGAGGTCTAATTACGGATATACTGATGAACATTTTCAAAATAAAAGGAACTTGAAATATTAAAATCATTACGATAGCTGGGGCTCAATTAAAACTGATGGTAGGATTCAACAGACAGACCCATATTTTGAAATTCAGATTGAGCTCTGGTTAGCAAGATGATCCCAGTGGATTGTTTTTTACTGTCTAAACCAAAATGAGTAAGTGAAAAATTGCAGTTTTGCTCTTCTCTTGTACCACATTAATCCTCAAACTCTCTGGTTACCAACTTAAATGAATCTAGCTGTTAGTGTAAATCACCTGAGAGATCAACTCTGTGTAACACAAAAGAGGCTCTTGAAAGCTTGTTCTGAGTGTTTTCTCTCTCTTTTTTGATAAGTTCACTCCTCTATAATTTTTTTCTGAGGTTCATTGCTGTATGCTGTAGTATTTAAAATTTTTGTTTCCTTCAGTGTTTCACAGGTTATTCTGTTGGTGGACTTTTCTCCAATATTGACTGATGAGCCACACACTGATTCTTTTGTTTTGTGCTCTTTCAATGAACAGTTATATTTCACATTTTCCTGCAGATAGGTATCAATTGAACTCTGGTGACATGCATTTCCTGGACATTGTCAGATGTACAAATCTATTTGTAAGATGTACAGATATGTACATATAAAAGAAATATTAAACATTCATATTATGATACAGTTGCAATCTGAAATGACTTTTTCAGAAAGTGCCACTTAAAATAGAACATACTCAGTTTAATTTTTTCACTGAAGTTTTTTATTGAGTTGTCACAAGCCATTAAATAATACATTACTGACAGGATGCTGTATAAATGTCAACATTAGTGTCCCAGATCCAGGTCCACAGCTAAAATACTCACATTTTAAAAGGAAATGGAACAAAAAACAGAAAACAAAAACCCAACAGGCTCTGACAGATCGCTCTTAAGGTTGAGGTGGCTTGTGAGGAGGACGTTAAATTTAAAACAAAATTCTTAAAATAAATCAAGGTTTCAATCAAACATACATGAGTAAAAATGCATTTACAAGACAGTATGAGATCATGTTGATAGAATTAATGACTATGTAGTCAAACAATGCTGATAAATAGTAAGTGTTGCATGCCTGGCTTCAACTGCAACAAAACATTGTATGTACCACTTATATGCACCTTAAACTGAAAACTGAAACCCTAGTATCATGGCTGGCGTTCAAGCAAACATTCACATTGTCATACATACTCTCAGCCACACAGCTCTTTAGTGTTGCATTAAGTGTGCTTTGCTCTTTCTGAGTGGTTTCAATCAAGGACTAATGATTGTACCAAAATGAGTCAAAACAAGTAGCATACACAATACAAGCACTTTCTCCTGCATGTGTTAGAAATAATGACACAATATTCTCTTGAACATGTTATTCAGTAAATGCAACAGAAACCATTTTTCAGATGTACATAAATAGAATTATTTACAAAAAATAAACTGTACATTTCTGTACTCTGAACACCTCATGGTGCCCTAACAAAACTGGTTTTGACTAAATACAGATATCAACACTTTTACAAGAACATGCAATGTTTGAATTGCAGAGACATGAATATCTGTTTAACTGTCAAACTTTGACACTGAAAATATAATCCCGTAACTCCATTTGCACCAGTTTACCAAACTATCAAGATTATGCATTGATGCTTAACTGTCTTAAGTGAACAGCAAATGAAACCCCCTGAACTAACAAACAGCCATTAACAGATACTCACATTACAGCTGCTTCACGTCTTGATGTTTCATTCACATTCAAATACGTTTTGAATTCTCATTAAGAAGCTCTGCTGATTCTAATCATCTGACAAGTATTGTTCACTTACTGTTTTCCCACTTTGTCTGTATATAAACTGTTTATGCTAGAAAATGGTCCAAAACCTATTCAAGACTGTAGGTTTAAAATAACAGGAAAACAATCTGTCAAACTTTATTTTCTTTCTCAAAAATGCAACTCTTTCAAGTTTTGTTAAAAAGTGCACATTTGGAGACTGAAGAACTAAATAGCCAATAAAATGTCTGAATGGCAGACAGAGGGAAGCCCTTCTTGAAATATTTGCAAATGTGGGGCGGGCACGCTGCCTCCACCCCGACGTGCCTCAGCTTTAAGAACCTGTTACATCATTGGTTTTCTATTGGATATAACCCTTTTAAGAGATTTTTTTTCCATTAAGTGCACATCATGAATTTACCACCTCTCAACCCACAGAGATTGATTAATACCATGCTATCCAAAATAACAACCAGATAACATTTAAGAACCCATAGATATCAATGTTTCAGCAGAAAACTATTTCCTCCAGGCATCATTGTTCGATTGTATTGCACACAGAAAACGGTCAACAGACCTGCACGCCCTTATCCAACGCCCTGCTAACTACGCCCAACGACCGCTGGATACAAAACTTCTGCTGAAGGAGAAATTTGAGTCCGAACTTTCGTGTTTTCCCCAAGCTCCAAAAGGAACCACAATAATTGTGCTGTTGTCTTCAGAGCCGTAATGCAGTGCCTGAGAGAGAAGAAATTCATGATTATTGAATGTACATATGTAGATCTCCGGTGCTCTAAGGTGTCTGTGCATCTTATCTCTATTGTTGCATTTGTAATACAATGCCTCATTCCTGAGAGGTGAAGCTACACTGGAAAGATTCATGAAAACTGATTTTGCGATACCTATTATGGCCACATCATATGCAAAGTGCAGCACTGAAAGGAACGTATCAAAGGAAGTACAGTCTAAAATATAGGCTAATCCATCAAAGTACCAGAAAACTAGTTATTTACAGATGCCAACTGAAATCAAACCTTTTAGTCCACTCCAGGAGGTGTCACAATTTTGATACACAATTTTAAAAGTTGATTCCTCTTCAATAAATGTTTCTTTGTGGTCATAGAGAATCATCACAAAGCACTAAGACCAACCTGGTCAGATATTCTCTGAGCGGCCTCCTTGGGGTCAGGGCACTGGCTGATGATGTTGCAGATTTCCTGGCTGTTCATAATGAAGTTAACACCATCCGTGGTAAGTGCCAGGAAGGAGTCGTGGGCATGGTGCAACTGACAGAAACAGCAAACACCATTACACACTCCTTCAATGTCTTATACAAAAACAGGTTAACAAGCAGTTGAGTAAATAATATTAGTATGATTTGCAAAGAAATAAACAACAAAATGTTTCTGGGGAGAACATTCTACCATTTACTTTATGTGACAACTATCATTTAGATACTCTCCACATTCAGGGAGGTACTTGGGCATATAATAGTGTAGAATTTTAGTAAAAACAAAATTTGTGAGTCATTTGTCCACCCAGTGACAAAAGCTTAACATTTCCTCAAGCTGAAACTTAAACTTTATAACCTTACAGTTATTTTTTTGGTCTCAGGCTCTGCGATGACCCCCATGTTCTTCAAGTCAAAGTCTCCGATGCTACGCGTCATGGCCAACCTTCCATTGACATTTGGCTGTCCCAGGCTATTCCAAGTGATAAAACCTCCACTTCTCTTTATCCTTGAGTTGGTTAAGACACAAGAAGACTTACTTCGGTACAGAGACACAGGGAGTCAAATACATCTTTCTCTTATCTGCAAAAACATCTCTGCTGGAGCTATGGGCAGACATTACTATTACATGTGCTTTGAAGCTATTTGATAGAAAAAAGTGGCAATAAGATTTTTTTGTTACCTCTCTTTCTCGTCCTTCCTCTCAGGAGTGTGGTCTACGGTGAGTTTAAGAGCCTTGCCCTTGCGACACATCATGGCGCGGCTATCACCTACACTGGCCACCACCAGCTCTATTCCATCCCTTAGCAGGGCCACAGTGGCAGTGGTTCCTGCGTTCACCCCAGGTACTACGGAGACATTGAAGAAACATCAGAGGTGGAACCTGACATCTCAAAAAGGTCCATACATAGTCACTGCTCACATTGTGCATAACAACCACGTGGTAGGTCACACAGTCTCACAAACACACTCTAAGACATGAACACAATGGGGGAGGGGGGGTTCATGAAGCGGACTTATTGCAAGCTACAGAATAAGAAGTTAACAATAGAAGAGGCAGTCATACATGCAGGTTCAACTGTTGCAGAACAAAGTTATGGTCCAGTGCATTACTGCAGGTTTAAGTCTTAAAGCTTGATTCATACTTATGCATTCAATCTATATAGAGTCTTGGCCATATAAAAAGCAGCATCTATACTGATGTATTGCAGTGTCTGGAGCTACACCCAACAAATCTGTGGTGTTCAAACCAAGCGGCACACTCAGGTCTGAAAATATGAAACAATGTTGAAGTACTAAAATCTGCTGTTCATTGATTGCCCACATGAGGTTGGCTCCAGATGTACATGCCAAGCCAAAAAGCTGTTTTCAGAGCTGAAATTAACATGTTTACAGCCTGGTACAAATAATGTCTCCCATCTGAATCACCAATTTCACTGCACACACTATGCAGGCACCTGTCAGCTCATGTGACTGACCTGCGCCCAATAGCTGTTAGAGTGGGGACTTGTCACCTGTCCCATTTCCAATATGGCCGCGCCGGCCATTTGGCTTTAAAACTCAGCTTCAAAAACAGATGAGTGACGTTGCAGTGACTAGGTCATGCATTATACAGTCTATAGTTAGAGCATGACTGTTATCGTTCTGTGCAAAAAAAACTGGTTACTTAAACAGCATGGACTTTGTTGGAGTGGGAAATTAGAATTTTTTTTGCTGCTATCACCATTTTCTGAGAAAAAAAAAATGTTTACACAAATCCTTAAACAAACCCTAATCCAATTCCATGTTGATTTTAGCTCAGGGAGACAAACTAGCTTTTTCATGAGTTCAGCTATTCATTTACTTTGTCTTATGCACATATTGTTCCTTTGTATAAGAAGTTACCAGTGCAGTTATTGCTACTTTTATGCTTGGTGAAAATTTTAATAAACAGACGTTAAAAAGAGAGTTAATCTTTCTCTGAGCAGAAGGTTATAACCTGGTTTGGGAAGATGACCTGCAGTCATCAATCCTTTTTTGTTTGCTCAGCCTTGTCGACTGTTTATTTAGAATTGGTTTGAGCAGTGTCTTTGGGGGGTTAATCACTGCCGGGTGACTGACACTGTTTGTGATACTCCTGAGAAATGTCAATTTTAACACAATGTAATCAACATTAAATTCCTTCAGATTGTAACTGTAAACATATGGTATCTCATGGACAATGTACATATCAAACAACTAATCAAATGTAAACACTGTCGCACAATAAAGCTTTGCATACACTTGGTAGGAGAAGAGAAGACAATAAGAAAAGAGTGAGAGAAAAAGAGAGATGAGAGAGGAGTCAGAGAAAGATAGGGAACCTTCCAGTAGTCCAGGATTTAGGACCCGCTGGACTCTCCTTCAAAATTTAGCCCCTCTCCATCCACACTGGTGCCAAGGGCCTCCAGCTCTTAGCTGGGTCAGCAGCTGCCGTAGATAACATGCACACACACACAGGCATATTGGGACATTTCATACAGTGTGGTCGGTATACGACCACATATGATTTACACTGGATTTTATCGCAACAAAAAAAGGTAGCAGACATTTAATTGTCGGAGGTCTTTAAAATAATTTGTAAGGTTTAATCTGACAATTGGCAACATGTGGATCACATGATGTATGATGCACTAATTTGCTTGAGGGATGCTGGTGTTACTTCTTTCTACCGTTTTGCAAGTGCTTAATGACCTAATTTGCAGAGTAACAAAATATTATCGGGTGGTAGACAAACTGGAGGAAAATGCTTATCTCTGAAAATCCTTGGACCGCTTTTCAAAAAATTTCTTATTTTCAGTCATGGTGCTGGGTGATGTTTCACACAGAGGTACTCAGCTGTGGAAACATATTTACCCACTTAAAAATATATTTGAGTTATGCATGGAAAAATAAATTTTAAATTTCTGATCCACGCATTTTCTCATTTTTCCTTCAATTTGTCTCCATCCTGTCTGGGTAAATAAGTGCCAAAAGCAGAATGGCAGTAGCATTTGTTCTACTGGTAGCTGTTAATTGTTCAGCAGTTATTCAGTAACTCTTGTTATATGACAGACCTCTACCAAAGAGAGCTCAGGTTATGTCAGTTGGGGAATCCAAGGCTTCAAAGTCTGGGTAGAATGGTTAAATGAGGTTTTAAAGGAAAAGATGAAAAATTTTCCACAGCTTTAAAACATGAGTTTTAACAAACACAGAGC
The DNA here is from genome assembly GCA_008086565.1 of Thalassoma bifasciatum. NCBI lineage: Eukaryota > Metazoa > Chordata > Actinopteri > Labriformes > Labridae > Thalassoma > Thalassoma bifasciatum. The sequence continues at coordinate 572,051 of RPOG01000005.1, forward strand.
TGATCTTTGCAGGAGTGTGACATGGAAGAACCTACCTTTAGGGAGAAAATGTAAGTGCTTTGCAAACGCTTTGTCAACCTCAAGGAAAGCTTTTGTTAAAACTGACTCCAGGTCAGACTCTTGTTCCACAAGTTCCCTGAAACAAAATTCAGATTCAGATTCAGTTCACATCAACTCCTGTTTTGAGGACATCTATTATTTTCAGAGATTAAAAAAATCATCAGTGAGTTTTGCTCCTTTTAAAATGTTTGACATATCCATACTGTTATAACAGCTAATGTGGTATTTCCCTTACTTGATGAATTTCTCCATATACTTTTCACAAAAGTCAGCTGCTTCTGGACCGCCATGTCCATCAAATACAGCAAAGTAGAGGATGCTGTCAGTCATTTGAGAGACCTGGAAGCGGTCTTCATTCTCCTTGCGCTGACCGATGAGCGAGGCGCAGCCTACTTTCGATAAACTGACTTTGGGTATAGGCTTGCCATAGCGAATGCTAGGAGGCAGAAGGATGGGCTCATCAATGCGATTGTCCCAGATGCCAAACGAATCCCAAGTGGTGGGTTGGCCACTGCTGTCTGTATCAAAGCGTGTATTGCTGTTCAGTTTTCTTGAGGGGGCGTTAAGTTTTCTGTGGAACACTGTGAACTGGAAATGGATGTCCTGCTGATTTGAGTGTGGAAGAATGCTGGTAGGACAAAGACCAATGCGACCAACATAAGGACCACTGCACCTTGCCAGGCGCGCAAGACAGGCTGCTGACATCCCCTTGACAGCAAAAACACTGGGTAAGCACGAGATGCTCAGGAGATCTTGGTTCAAGCACTGGGGAGAAAATGAAGAGGAGAGTCAGTCAGAAACAGAACCATATACACAACTCTGTTTTTTATTTTGATCATCAGTCATTGAGCTGCAAGGCTGAATGTTAACCTGGAAGTCGGATTAAAAGCTCGGCAAGAGATTCACAGCTTGACTGAGAGTGGAATTTCTATTTTTGGACTGGTACTTTAACATATTACTCAAGCAGCACATAAATATCAACCTGTAGTCAGCTTTTGCATTGACGTGTTTAATATGGACTGACTGTGAGCTGCAAGTAATTAAATAATGTGGGGTTGCAGTTATTATAGTGCTACTGATTATTTTGAATTGGTGATCGTTGGAGACCACCTCTTCGCTTGCAATTAGTGCTCAATGAATCAATCTAAAATATTAATCTATTGATACCAACCTAGGTATCAGCATTGAACGATTCTTGTATGATGAGTTCGATTAGATTCTCAGTATATTTCTGATTTTCATATCATTATGTTTCTGGAATAGTCAGTCTACCAGTTTTTGCAAGAGGTTTGATCAAATTAATACACTTAATGCTGAAATATAACAAATGTTGATATCCATATCCCAAACCCCCCCCCCCATGAAAGCACATTAATATTTTCTGGTTAAAAAATTAGCTCACTTTTATCGTGAACAGAAATATTAGTTTTAGTATTTGTGTGTTAATGCTACTATTGATTAATTTTGACAGACTTATTTATAAAGAGGATCAACATCGGTCTTAATATTGGCGATACTTGTCCTTTATTTACTTGGTATAAGCCTAACACAAAATTTTACAGTATCGCACAGCATTACTTGCAATGGGCCACATTATTATTGTCCTACGCTGTTTTATGGCGCTTAAAATAATTGCTGGATCAATCACGCGTTTGCAAACACTGTAATCATATGAACTTTAACATTTGATCAGCAAAGCTACCCGCAATATCAACACTAACATCTGTGACCAAGCAGTGTTCATTTAGCAAAAACAAAATCAACGTTTGAGTGAATCGCATGATGCAACTTCCGACGGGCATAAACATAAATGCACAAACGAATGACAAAAGCGTAATTGTGAAACTAATGTCACATGGGGTGCAAATGTTTCAGCTCTTAGAGACCAATAAACTTCACCATAAAGGAGAATTTGTAGCGAATAAAACACAAACTGTGTCTTTCGTGCCTGGTGCCAGCAGCAGAGGAGCAGCTAGCTGGACGGTTAGCATTAGCGAGCATTTCGCAGTTGTGTAATATCACCCAGACGAACCTTCAAAACCCTTCAGTTTCTATAAGCCACAAACCATACCTTCAATAATTGAGGAGTTATTTTCAATATAATGGTTTTCAATCCTCCACAGGGTTCAAGAGGGGACTCGCACAGGTATCTCAATGAAAACCGCTGCCCTCTTTCTCCCTCGTCCCAGTGTTGTGGGTCAGTCTGTGGAATAATTAAACAGGGCCATAGACTGTTGTGACGGCACCAATCAGAGGCCTGGAAACATCAACGCCTTCACTACGCCCACACGTACGGTGAAGATGATTGGCTAGTGAAAGAATGACTGACAGATACAGGGACCAATCAGAGAAGGTTGTCACATGCAGGCTCGAAAAATAGTATTAAATAGCGTTTCCTATTTTTTACTGACAACATCAGTGATGTAACATCTTTTCCCTACCGTTTGATAACACCCGGTTGGGCTTGTCCGGTGATTTAGTTTGAAGCATGTAATTTTGTGTTTTACATTTCATGGGTTCAAGCGATGCAAATATGTGCGAACATGACTCCATCGGTATGTATGACTGCAGCGCACATAAGTACTGCTCTACAGCCGTAAGCACCTTCTGCAACACTGAATCTACATCCCACAACGAAATATACAACCTAAAGCTGAAAAACTGAATTTTCTCGAAATAACTTTTTTATTTAGTACAGAACTTTGTAAAAGGTCAAACCACCAAAGAAAAATGTTATGCACTTTAAAAAGCAACCATATTTATACATGGGGCTAGACAGTTTGATAAAAAGCCCGCCAACTAGAAATATTAAAATACAAATTGGATTTTTTTAGATTTATTTTCTTTACCCATATTTAGTGAAAATTTTGAATTATTTTCCTCATAATTTTGATCTTTTTTATCTTTAATGTTCAAAATTTCGTCTTTTTGTCTCAAACTTTGGACTTTCAACTCAGAGTTTGAGTTTTATCTTAAAAATGTCTTATCCTTGTAAGTGAAGATGTTTCAAACATATTTACATTTAATTTTTAATATATGGTATGATATACCTTATCCTCATAATATGACCCTTTGGAGAAAAAAATGAAGAAACTGAAGTTTTTCGCAAAGGATGTTATCAGAGCTACGTATATTGATGTATTATCAGCGTCATCTGTCAAAGTGTAGGGAGGATATTGTTTTGATATTTAATTCTATTAGCAGCAGATTGCTACAAAGGTTTAGAAAACACATAATTTAACCAAAAATATCCACGACTAACTTAACATGCAAGTAGCACAGCATGGAGCCATCCGTGTAGTTTTCTAACCATTATGAAAGAAAACCAAAGTTATCACCAAATAAATTTTGAAATTGGGTCAAATTGACCAAAAGAGGGATGAGGGATAATGTAAAAAGGCCCCATAGACCAAAATCAAACCAATTAATTGAATACCCACAAAGTTACTAGGATTATAGTTTAGATTAGTGTTCATAAATCTAACATGAGCAAACTATATCTCTTAATTTAAAATTCATGACAGAGGCTAAAAGCATAACTGGAGTTTTTCAAACAAGATTTTGCTGTAGGTGCTTGCCTGTTTCAGCTGTGCAGGACTTCAACTTAAACATTAACTGTCTCTTGAATCCCGGCTATAAGTAACATAATATATACATATGTTTAACAAGGCACATGAACCCCTCTTTACTAAAAAAATATACCTTCACCACCGTCATCTTAAAATACTTATAATGCAAAGATAATTCAATAGGGCACCCACTGTTTACTTCAACAGACGTTTCCTGGTCAGCAGACCAATCATATCTCTCTTGCGTCTGACGTCACTCAACGTAGTCAGCGTTGGTACTTCCTACCTGGATTTCTCAGCTGAACCGAAACCAAACGCTGAAATATCACAATGCATCTATCCAGGTAAATATCACATTTTAGTTTGAAATCCACCTGATTTTTTACAAAACCTGTTCAGTTCACAACCTAGTAATTGTCCAGTAGATGAGTTTACATTTTTTGATCGACAAGACTGTAAGTCAGCTGTGTTGTAGCTCGCTAAGGTTAACCAGCTAACGTCAGCTAAGTGTTAACTTTGACGGGATGTGTGGGTCATGAAAGGTGTGTTTAGGTTCCGTCAATATACTGTTTAACCACATAATGTCAGTGCAGATAGTTAAAAACGCCTGTATTTAAGTCCAAACATGCATAATAGCTGGCACAGGCCACTCCTCTTCGCTCGCTCAACAACAAGCTAACGTACTGTATCATGCATGTTATAACAGATTATGAGGCTGGACTGTTCAGGTACAGGTCGTAAACACAGATAAATACGCATTAGCTGATTCCCGGGGCAGTGCTTGATGGGCTTTCAAGTAATGTCATTTAAAATGGACCAAGACTGTAGAAAAGCACCTCAAACCAAGTCTAGGGTGTAACAGCAAGATAGTACGAGTTATAACAGGAATAATAATATATAACGTTGTATGGGTGGACGCAGCTAAATATTGCAACACTCTAAACCAAAACATGCGTAAACGTGCAATATTTTGAATTATTATGTTCATCTATAGTACATCTATTCATGCGTTGCTTTTCAAAATATTTTTCCTTATTGATTTATTTATCTTGTTTTATTGACGTTGCTGGACAGTAGGCGTGCCACATTTCACCATTTCTTCACTTTTTATTTTCCTTTTATGTTTGGAAATTTTCAAACGAAGATAAATCTGTAGTATGTGAAACCTACTTGGTTTTACACCTCATACGGATTGATGATGTTTTTGCTCACACAAATCTCATCTGCAGGGAGACCAGAGATCAAATTATCAATCACGCTCAGTTTAATTGGTGTGTTGCTCTATTCTTTTCCTCTTTTCATGTTTGATATTTTTTTCCCAATTGCCTCTTGCCAACTCAGAAACATACATTTGTCCCTCACATAAAATGACAGTAAAGGTAGGACTGCTTGGAGCTGCTTAAGCAGGGATTACACTGACAGAGTTTATTTAAACGCACTGCCTTTTCCTCTGACACCCAGCTTACATCACTCTCACACACAGCCACACCCATCTCTTAACACATCTTTACTTTAACACGTTAAGGGTTCACATGAAGGGTACAGTGCTTGGTATCTGGTAAAGTGAAGAAGTATGCCTAATGTGCTTGTTTCTGTTTTTCTTAAGGCTTGGGATTTATATGAAGAGGAGGAAGCGGGGCTGCTCTCAAGCCTGAACATTTTTTGTCTTCCTCGGTCCGGCACCAGTCTCTCTGCCCCTGCAGTTTTGTGCTGACTCCCACCTTCCCACGCCAACATGCTGTGTTGGGGAAATGCAAAAGATGGACAGTTGGGTATGGGTGTGGAGAGGAACCCTGTCTTTGAACCCAGGATCTGTCATGTGTTCAGCGGTCGAGGACTGAGGGAGGTGGCGAGTGGAGGGCAACACTCAATGTTCCTGCTGCATGATGGAAGTGTGTACACTTGTGGTTCAAACAACTGTGGGCAGCTGGGCCATGACAAACCAGGGACTTCAGTGGGTAAGCTAACCTGCATTGAATTGTTACAAGTTAGTTCTACTTTGTGTGGGTGTGGAAAGTCCTCAACCAGAAGTGAGAATTTGTCGAACGTGTTATTGAAAGCTGTTTGTGTTGGATGTTATTGAAATAATGAATGTTTTAAAATGCATAGCAGACGCTCTGAAATAAGAAGGGGCATTAGAGTCAATATACTATCTGCAAAAGTGTTTCAACTTTTGGGGGCTTTCTGTTGAGAAACATCAGACTGAAAATAAACCACATACAAATTTTGAAGACTTTCACAGCTGGTGAAGTCAGCGGTTGGTTATTTCTTAACTTGTGGGTGCAAGTTGCGTGATGCATTATTTTGAATAGACGTGGTTGTAGCAGTGACAAAATGAGCAAATGTGAGACTCAATACACCTTGAGCAAATAAAACATCCTTTTCAGCAAACACTTGAGTACCTTTGAGTCCTTGGTGACAAGTGTGCAGGAAAGAAACTGCCAGCTCAAATTGTTCAAGCATTCTTATGTTTTTAATTACAAACTACACCCATTAAACCAGCTTACAAAATGAGATTTGAAATGTTCCTCCTCTCCACAGAGCTTGTCGGGGCTTTGGATACCCAGAAGATCCTGATGGTGTCGTGTGGTCGGGCCCACTCCATGGCAGTGAATGAGCAGGGTCAAGTGTTTGCCTGGGGGGCTGGTGAAGGTGGCCAGCTGGGCTTGGGGACCGCGGAGATGGCTGTTCGAATACCAAGGTGACTGATTAAAGCAGGCACCTGACACTTAGAGGAAATGGAAAAAAAGGGCTCTGCCTCTCAGCGAAAATAAAGGTTTATTTTTCGGGAAAACAAATGTGATGGGATGAATGTCGGAAGGAAGATGTAATAGTTGGATAATCAAAATAATTATGAATAATTTTCTTTTGGTTTATATTTACGGGAGTGAGCTTAAAGGGGCTGCGAGCAGATTGAAAGTGATCACAAAAAAGTCTCATATGCCCAATCAAAATGTGTAAAATGGATTTATTTATGGCACACAGAGGTCTTTATGACAACATTACGTTGGCTGACCAAGTTTTGGAGCGAGAAAAGAGATCTGTGTTTTTCTCTACTGATAACAATTTCTATGTTATATAGTAGTTGTTGTGGAAGCAGGAGCTGGACTGTCTGACAGAAAAGGGTCAGGGGAGCAGAACAAAGCTAAACAGGAGAGTGATAGCGCCAAAAGCTAAAACACTGGATAAAGGCTAAAATGCGAGCTAAAGGCTAAGTCACAGGTTTGGCCATTTGTGCTAATGTTCACTCCAACCCACCTGCATCAGTTATTTTGCAGTGATCCGTTCAAACCTGAGACTCTCTCAATGAAATGAAGGGTGATTTTTTGTTTGCTCTGCTTGACAGATGAGCTCTGCCAGAATATAAGGAGGATTTACTGAGTTATAAGGTATCAATATGCCAAATGTAGCCAGCTACTAAACTACGGTGCAAACTCACAGTTTTCTTGTTGTCACATTTCGAACAACAGTGCTACACAACTGTCGATAAATACATTACCTCGTCGCGAAAAGTCTTCTCAAATAAAGAAAAGTAGTGTTAATCTGACCTCCGTTCATCTTTCAAAACAAATACACATGCAATTTCTCGTGACAGTTTGCTTGAGTCTGCTTGCTAGAGGGGGCCATGGAGTCCACTGCAGACGGATTCTGCTCACAGCCTCTTTAATTTAGAAATATCAACAGTAATAAATCTTTCTGAATTTTCCTGAACATTTTGAAATTGAGTTGTTTCCATCCTAGCATTGATCGGCAATTCAGATATCGCATAGTTTGATAATAGAAAACACAGAGTAAATAAAAGAAAGTTGGGGTTTGTTCACAATTTTTTAAAGTAAACCTTGTCAGGCAGGAATTTCTGTCTGAAAGTTTGAATTTGTCATTGAATTATCAATCTTCTCAAATGCAATATGCAAGTTTTGCAATTTTAATAATTTTATCTGATTAGGTTGGTCAAAAGGCTGTGCGACCACAGGATCTCTCAAGTAATGTGCGGGAATCAGCACTGCATCGCACTGTCCAGAGGTGAGAAGCAAGAATCTCATCATTGCAATGTTCAGATTTTTGATTGATGTACAGACTCATCCATATCCAAGTCAGGCTGATGGAACAACAAACCTTTCATCAATAAGCATCTTACAAACATCTCTAGTGCTCTGTCATTCCTGCACAAGAAATCATTTTTTTAACTTTTGGGTTGCTATGACAACTGGTGTATTTTCACTGTGAACTCAGTGTGATAAACCGAGACACCTGTCACTCAAATAAACATTCACCCAAAGCATTTTGAGCTTTGTGTTAGTACAAAATTAGCATAGATAAAATAAAAATAAAAGTAAAAGTATAAGATAAAGCATAAAATTTAAAGAATATCACTCTCTCTCTCATTCTCACACACACACACACACACACACACACACACACACACACACACACACATTCACATCTCATTCATACATACATATATATACATCAGGATTTTACATCCAGATAGCTCGAAAGAACCAAATAGATTTTAAGTATTTGCCTTTAATAATGGGAACTACAGTCGATGCAATGCTAACCATTTTTGTCCTCCCAGATGGCCAGCTGTTCACGTGGGGCCAGAACACCAACGGTCAGCTTGGTTTGGGAAAAGGAGAGTCCAGCAAGCTGTTTCCTCATCCCCTCAAGTCCCTGGCAGGGATTCCTTTGGCACAGATCACAGCTGGGGGGGACCACAGCTTTGCTCTCTCACTGTCTGGAGCTGTGTTTGGATGGGGCAAGAACAAAGCTGGACAACTGGGTCTTAATGATAAACAAGGTAATAAGTAGCCAGATGCTGGTGCTAAATACTTAAAGCATGTGGTTTTAGAATATAAGTTTGTTAGTGTGGCATGCCCTTACAATTTAAGTGAAGGATGTGTCATAGAACAATTTTTAGAAATATAAATAAAATTTTGAAACTGGTGTTGACAAATTAAAAACAAGTTTTAATTTTGAAGGTAAGATGCAAATTTTTCTTGTTGACTATATTATATAATTGCACATAACTGGACCTGTGACAAACGGGTAGCAGTGTAGAGCAGTGTGAACTTTCTTGCCTGTTTTTGTTGTCCAACTTGTTTGTGTTCCTGTTGTCAGATCGTGCCGTCCCATGCCACATCAAGTTCTTGAGATCTCAAAAAGTTGTTCACATCAGCTGTGGGGACGAACACACTGCAGCCTTGACAAAGGTACAGATGTAGATGACTTTCCACCTGTGTTTTTCAGATAAAATATCTCTGTGAACTTAGATTATCACGTTGCCTCTGTTTGCATGCCTCTAAATATTTAATAGCAAGGTGTGGTCGCTTGCTGCTTGGGTTTTAGAGTTGTTTTTTTTTTGCTGTGCACTGGCTTGCTTCTTCTTGCATGTGAATCTGTTAACCAATATGACCTTAATTCCACAAATGAAATCCAAATCTGATTATGTAACTCTGATTTTCTTTAATTTTCCAGTCTGAAAACAAGATCTTTGTTTTTGACAAACTGCTCTTCAGTGTCTCAATCCACACCAGCAGACACAAAATAATCTGCATTGTCTCACTTTCAGGATGGTGGTTTGTTTACATTTGGGGATGGCTCCTGGGGTCAGTTGGGTCATGGTTCTTCCAATAATGAACTTTTACCCAGAAGAGTGCTGGAGCTAATGGGTACTGAGGTTTCCCAGATCACCTGTGGCAGGTACACTTGTGCTCAGAGCTAGAAAGTCTGATCAAACTGCCCATGAACTAGTTAATCTAAAGTAAACAGGCTGTCTTTTTGTATCTTACTGTATGTTGTTTTTGTTTCTTTCAGGCACCACACATTGGCCTTCGTGCCCTCCACTGGCGTTGTGTATGCGTTTGGTTGTAATAGCCATGGTCAGCTGGGCACGGGAACACTGGGGGATGCCAGAAGTCCATTTCCTGTCAAGGCCAGTTTCTTGACTCAAAATGCCAATAAATCAGGTAAGAGAGAAACTCTGCCTTTGAATGCTTTTCATGATGTGCCTGAGTACAAGCTTTTATTGATGTTTTTATTTCTTCTGATTTCTATTAACTGATGCACAGGAGCTCACAAATCTGAATGAATTTTAAAAGTACATTTTGACTCAACTTACTGTAAAATATCAACCTAAGTTTATATTAATGTAAAGATTAGAGATCAACTAAATCCTGATTGGTATTTTTCAGCGTGATAGTCATGTGATATTCTGTTTCAGGCTTCATATTTGCTGCTTTGTTTCCTTCCTTTATCAGAATCAAAGCGTTATACAGTGACCAAAATCATCTGTGGAGGAGACCACAGCTTCTTGTTGTACTCCTCTGAGCAGGTATGTGAGTCACTCTATCAAACTTTTCTATAAAGCGTCCTGCCTCCCTGTCAGCTGACCTCAGATACATTCATTACTGGTTCTCCTTTTAGAGATTCAAAGCATTTTAATCAGCAACAATTAATACTTTTACTTTGAACACTAACATACTGAACACATAATACATGATCCAGAGTTAGACAACATATTAAAGTGTGTCTGCATAGGGAGAAAATCCTGGCTGAAGTTTATCAGTGAACTTACAGAGCTAAATCCGCAACACAAAAGATAATCTGTTTATAATGAAAGCAGCAAAAATGCTGATAAAAATCCATAGAGCAGCCAGTTTTTTTGAAACCAATGATAAACTAAGCCTTTAATCACACATGCTACAATACATACTTGGTGTTTTCAAATCTACTTCAATCAGCACATTTTTTAAGTTCCATATTTGCCACTGAGACACCTCAGAATATATTGAATATAGAGGGTTTAAATATTTAGATGTGTTGTGTGCAAGCAGGTATCAAGGTGAGAAGGTACATCAGTTGTGTCTGGTATTATGTGAACCTTTGTGTAAAGGAAGAGTATATTTATAGAAAGGTTAAAAATCAGGGGGGAATCGAATGAAAAATACAATGACTGTTGGTTTTTTCCCTTTTTTTTTCAATCGTATAACTTTTTTTAATTTGACAAAAGATTTGAAACCAGGATTAAACCCTAAATCATTGTTGTTGATCTTTCCCATTCACTTAGTTTCTGTGTCTACCACAAGGTGGCACTTTCATCAAGATAAAATCAGCTTTTGTATTGGGGCATCTTGTATAGGAAGCATTTATCTGTCATACAGACCCAGCAAATCGTCTGGAATGTGTTCTGATAACAACAAAATAAACAATCAGCTTCTTCACTGAAAATATTTATCTCCCAGGCGTGGTCCATTTGTTTTATCAGAGTAAATATCTTTGTGCTGAATTAGTGACACCCTCCAAGGAAGTACCAAATGCAAACCATCCTTAAATGTTGGTGCTTTTATGTATCTGTCTTCCTCACTGCAGAGTCTCGTCCCCTCAGAAGACTTCAGAGTGATAAACATCAGCAGAAGCCTCTCCCCGATCACGTATGAGAGATTAGACTCATGGAGGTTGAAGCTCATGTACAGCCCAGATTCTAGCGTCACAAAGTAAGTTCAGTAATTAAAGTAGAATTTTCAATTTTTATTTTTGTAATTGTTGATATCTCTGTCCAAAAATAAAAAAGATGCAGAGTGAAGTGTATATTTCAAGTTTTTCTTTTTGGACTAATAGATTGACAATTTTTTTTTCACAGTGACATCATAATCCAACTCTCGTCTACAGCTTGTTGGAATGGCAGCTTCTTGGACCAAAGGTACATTAACATTATGTTTATATGTGTTAATGTGACATTTCATTGGTGGGAAAAATTCCTTTACATTTCTACTAGACTTAGCAACAGCTATACTTTTGATGACTCACAAAATTCAGCATCTTGTTTCTTCTCTTCAACATTGAAATACTTCAGTTCAGTAATTAATCCCGAAAGACCTCATATGATTGAAAGTTCAGCAGAAAAATGAAAAGCTTGTGAAAAATATCACATGATTTGCAGCAGTTTTTCATTCTTTCCACTTTGAAAACAGTCTTGCAGGATTAACCTAAAGACCCCACCTTGAGGATGAAATTTATTTGCACTGGAAAGAAAAATCATCTCCTACTTACTTGTAGTAAAAAACTACAGTCCCACATTAATTGCAGAAATTTCACCACTCATTTATATTTCAGTGGGATAAAAAGCTGATGGATTTTACAAAACATATGATCTGACAGATAAACAAACATGTATCTGGCCTACACTTCTGGGTAGACAGAGATGTGACACTCCCTAGAAGTGATTCAGCTCCAACCTCAAACCAACATATTTTTGTTCAACAAAACATGCTGACAGTGAGAGCTGAGAAGCTGCTTTCTGTGGTCAGTTGCCCTTTGTTGAGGGCCACAACAACTTTCTTCTGCAATCATCAGCAGATACTTATCATAAACAAGGTATAAACTTTTGGGACTATCAAGGTGGAAAACAGATCTTTGTGGTGATAAGCTAAACGCTTTACTGATTAAAGAGACACACGAGGAAGTACTCTGGGTCCAACAAGGTTTTTCTCTTTATATTGATACTGTACAGTTACTCAAAGTAAAACTTCTGAGTGACTTTGCTTCTCCTCAACGAAATGGATGTATTTAAAGAGATTTAAGTACTTCGAGGTATAAAAGTAAAGTGTTGTTTTACTTTTGTCTTATACCCATGTCATAGTTCTGTGCACTTTATTCTTAGTTCATAATGGGCAGTTTCTATGACGTTGTATGTTTAAATGTGAGGGATTACATTCATTATGGATGCTTTCTCTATGTCATGCATATAATTGGGCATCATAAATACCAATTAGAACTAAAAAAGATTTATATCTGGATTTATATGGCACCAGATTTTTCAAACCAGAGTTCTCAAATCGATGTGTCATCCTCACAAAGTTCTAATGGTACTGTTGGATCTTGTTAACACATAGTCTGCACGCTGTGTGATGTGATGTATCGGTATAATGGCTTAGAACATGAAGGCTGACACTTTAAATAGGTGCTGTGCTCCACGTGAGAGGGTTTGTTAGATTTATGGAGATGGTTCAGACTCCCGGGCCACAAAGATCTTCTCATGGATTGACTGAAATACCCTTAGGGTGATTGTGCTCACCAAACCGTTCCTTGTTCTGGCTATGTGTGTTTGTGTTTTCCATTCAGTGGATTTAGCTCACAGCTGACCTGCCACATGTCAGGGTTTCAATAGACTGTTTTTCATCCAAAGTACTGTGCTCCTTTTAGATCAAGGCTTTGCCATAAAGCTCCTGAATCTGAGCCCTGACCTATTTTTACTCTGTTGGAGATCGCACAGATATTAAACATGGTCCAAACGTAATCACGTTTGTTTGCCTTTCCAGTGATGATGCGCATTTCAAAACCAACCCAAAGATCCCAGGCATCGACCTCGATTCTGTCAGGATGCTGTTTGAGAGATTAAGCAGACCAGCTTTCTCTGGACTCCTGGAGCAGGTACGTAGTACTAGAGTATTTATAATTTGCTGAGAACATGGTAATGTTCCCTTTTTTTCCTTGTATGGCATCACTGTGTGGCACTTCTAAATGGTGCCTCCTTCTGTGGCCCTTCCTTTTTTATGTAAATGAAATGAGAGAGAGAAAGAGTCTGAGGCTATGATTGCATTACTCTCTGGTACCTCCCTGGTGACACATGGCAAAAGTGTTAAAAATTGTCAGCTTGCTCTTTGGCTAATATGGTTGATCATTTGGCAGTCTGAGAGATAAGTTATAAAGTTAAAGTTTGACTTTTATCAAACTGTCCTGAAGTGAGGTCAAATCTTTCTTTACTTCCCTGTTCGAGTCAAATTTGTATTGGCTCACCAAAAGAATAAATGCTTAATTAAGGTCACAGTGGAGAAACTACTCCCTTACCCAAATTCAACTCTCCTTTCTTTACCCGTACAAATTCTCAGAGACAAAGTGAGCGCTGGAGCTGAACAGCTATATTATTCTCTTGTGAGCTTCAATTTAGCTTCCTGTCTGAGTTTTTATCATCAAAAAACACCGTATGTGAATCAGTCTTGTGTTTTAGGGACACTTTGTTCTGTGGCAGATCCTGAGATACCCTCTAACATTAGCTCAGTAATGTTTGGTCTTTGGTTCATGCATCTTAAAGCAACATGACTTATAATCTGTTTGGAGAAAGAGGTCAAATTCCAAACCACGGAAAGCCTCTCCCAAATTTATTGTGCAATGTTTCTTCCTCGTTGCCTAGTTATTATGAAAATGAATGGTATCTTGTGTTTGTTTATACGTGTATATTTCGAACACACACACATGACAGTGCATCACCGTGAACTTTTGGTTTGTTTCTTTGTAATTATGAGTACAAATATACACATTTTGTCATCCACAACTGTCTCTCCAGGCCAGCAAGAGTTTTGAGAGTTTGTTGATCCCTCAGCTGCCACGCTCCCCCCCTGATGTGGAGGCCATGAGGATTTACCTCATCTTGTCTGAGTACCCGGCTCTGCAGGACTCCAAGAACTACATCCGCCTCACTATCCCCCTGGCGATGGCCATCCTCCGGCTTGATGCCAACCCCAGCAAAGTATTGGGTATCATGCTTGCATGCTCACATTTTTTTCACACAGATCACATAAGTTGAAAACTGCTGTTAACAACACAGTCAACAACATCGTCTTCATGTCAAGTGCAACATGTGAGTCTCACCACATACCTGCAAGACTTTCATCTGCAGTTTGTTGACAACGATAACACACTCTCGTCTCTGGGATTTAACTTGTAGTCTGGAGTAAATATTGCAGAATAAACGACTAGACTGCAAAGATAAATGCAAAAAATGTGAACGTCATATTTTGTTGCAACAAACTAAACTGGATCAAATGTTGCTGGCATGAAAGTAGACTGAAGTGTGAAATGATCAAATGATCAGGTTGGATAAACAGTTTCAAAGGACTTACATTGTTAATATATTTTAATTCCAGTGCTGAGTAAAGGTAAACATCGTGAGCGCTTGTAAAGTTTTCTTGCATTAATCAGTTTGTTGTTGCTCTACACCTGCAGATAACTGGTGGTGCTTTGTGGATGGCAGGGTGTTCACCAGGATGGTTGACATGTACAAGAGCATCGTTGTGTTTATGCTGACTGGAGGGAAGACGCTGCTTGTACCTGTTTTCTACGAGAACTATTTTGTTGCCACGTTAAGGCTGCTGGAGAAACTCCACAAGGTATTTACAAAAAATAGTTCATACTGTGTTTCGTCTTTCTGCAGTCATAAATGCAGTCTTGTTCAAGGCAATAGATATCTGATGCATTTTCTTCTCCATGTCTCCAAGGTAAACTTAAAGGCCCACCACGTGGAGTACAACCACTTTTATATCCCTGATATTACCAGCCTGGTGGACATCCAGGAAGACTACCTCAAATGGTTTCTGAGTAAAGCTGATATTGTGAGTCCTCACTCACTCTTAACACATCATCTCAGTATCTGCACTGTGAAGCTTTTTTTTGCACAAGTTCTTTTAGCCTCCATTTACATTATAATAACAGAAAAAGTCTGTTTAAAATCAGCTCATTTGACTTTTCTTGCCCCCTCACTTTGCATTCTTAGAAAGTTGGATCATCACCATCACAGGTACTGGATTCATAGATTGATATTGAATGACTCATTTACTATTTTACAATGAAAATGAAAAGGTACTAAGAATATGAACTAATTTTCTTGCAGAGTGACTTTCCCTCAGTGAACCTATGTGCCTACCCGTTCATCCTGAACGCTCAAGCCAAGACAACCATGCTGCAAACAGATGCTGAACTGCAAATGCAGGTAGCTCACCTCTCTTTGTTGTTTTCATTACGGCGCTGTAATATTTCTGAATCTGACTCTTTATTTTTTTTCTCCTTTTAAAGATGGCAGTCAGTGGTGCAAACCTGCACAATGTCTTTATGCTGCTCACGCTGGAACCCCATCTTGCTAGGAACCCTTACTTGGTACTCCATGTGCGGAGGAACCATTTAGTTAGTGACACGCTGCGGGAGCTCACCATGTACTCGGATGTGGACCTCAAGAAACCACTTAAGGTTCAAGCTACAGCTAAGCACCTACAGACTTCTGTGGTTCATTTTTTCCTTTACCTCTCAGATAAAACCTCCTCTTACGTCCGTCGTTCAGGTGATCTTTGATGGAGAAGAAGCCGTTGATGCTGGTGGAGTAACTAAGGAGTTCTTTCTGCTGCTGCTGAAGGAGCTGATGGATCCAGTTTATGGGATGTTCACTCATTACAAAGACTCAAACCTGCTCTGGTTCTCAGACAAGGTAGGTTGCTCTGGATTACGTACCTATCACGATTTATTTTTAGTAACAGCTATCTGTTCTGTAGGGTTCAGCATTTTGACCCCAGTTTAAAATTCACTGATTGTATTGTTTTCAAAGTTATGGCCAGTCACTCATTCAAGTAAAATTTGAATGCAGGAAGAGGACTATGTTTGTTTATTTCTCTGGACTGAAGATGGGCATCTTCTGTGTTTTTATGTTCTTTGTAGTGTTTAAGCCAAAAATATTCTCTCTAAAACATGATAAATATGGCAGTGCCTTAGATTTAAATTGAAGTTGTTTTCTTATTTTGCACAGTGTGTACATTTGGAAAGCCATGTTGCATGTATGTATGCATCCAGGATCAATAACCACAATAACAACAAATTTGGGGAATCATGTGTTAATTCTACAATAGGAAATATGTTGTGTTGTTACCTAACAGTTTTGGAGTGAAACCCTGCATATGTTCCCAATGAGTGATATTGGTATCAAAATTTAAGAGCTGGACAGTATCTAAATATCCGATATTGGCAGAAAAGCTCATATCAAGCATCAGTTTACTGTTTATGTTCTGGGTGAAGGAGCAGCTTTAAAAGTTCATTTCAGTTCACCAGTGCTGTGGAATGTAACAGTAGAGAAGAGGAAAAAGCATTCGATTACATTTGTGTCTGAATTGATTTTTGTTTTTCCCAGAAAAGATTTTTTTGAATGTGTCAGACTCTGTTATGTGTTGTTCCACTGAGCCTTACATTTACCCACAGCACACATTTTTTGGCTGCATTTCGACCCACAGCGCTGTTTTCTAGTAATGTGTGCTGTTTCTGCTTGTGCACATTTTTCAGTGTGCCTGTGGAAACATTCAGAGAGATAAAACACAAACTTTTAGGAATGAAGCATGGCCCTGAACTCCAAAAAGTCCACTTGTTGCATTTGTGTCAGCAACAATCTCACTGAGCAGAGTCATTGTGACATTACATCACAAAACTTCAGAGTCATCTACATTTACTTAGACATAGTGAGAGGTAGGATTTCTAAAACATGATAGGAAGAGGAACAAACATTCGTGGTTTATTATTATAGAGTTTGTGCACAAACACCCTAAAAGGTCATGAAGGTGGACACAAGGTTTTTTTTTAACATGAAGCCACTTTCTAGGATTCTCTGTGGGTTTAATAAGATATACCTAGAAATAAATCCTAACTTTGATCATTTTTCTTCTCATGTAATTCCAGTGTTTCGTAGAGCAGAACTGGTTTCATCTGATCGGCATCATCTGCGGTCTGGCCATCTACAACTCTACAGTGGTAGACCTCCACTTCCCCCTGGCTCTATACAAGAAGCTGCTCAATGTGGCAACAATGCTAGAGGATTTGATGGAGCTCTCACCCACTGAGGCCAGGTAGAAATACCCTTGACATACCTGTTGTAACTTCTAAAGGATCATGTTCAAATATTGAAACAGCAAAAAAAGAACAAGAAACCATCTGATAATCCACAAATGTGCCCAGATTGAATCAAATTTGAAACTAGCTGGGGGCTCAGACAGACATGCAGGACGTAGCTTTAAGGTCCAGGAACCACAGAGTGTCATCTCTTCAGTCATTACAGTTTTGTTCCATGTTTTGTTTTGCTGGTGAATACAAGTGAAAGAGTCAGCTGAACGTACATATCCAACAAAACATCAACACTGCAAAAACTTAAGTCTTACCAAGTGCTTGTCTTATTTTTTGTAAAAATTGTTTTTAGATTTAACATGAGCAACATAAACCTGAAGAGTCCAGAAGAAATATCTAAATTAAAGATATTAAATGAAAGAAATGTTGCCTGAATAAAGGGAAAAAACCAAAATCTGCCAATGAGATGGGATAAAGGTCTTAAAACAAAAAGTTTTTTTCTTTCCCCATTGGCAGATTTATTTTACTTGTTATGTGCAATTCAGACATCATGTGTCTTGTTTAGTAACTTGCAGTAAGACTTTTTTTTGGACTTGTCAGGTGAATGTGGCTCATATCAAGTCCGAAAAGACATTTCATGATGAAAGTAAGACATAAAAACTTGCTTACATTTTAATGTTTTGTAGTGAAAGGACCTGATCCAACATAAAGTTTTTTTCATATGTTTTAATATCTTACTTAAGATTAAATGGATCATGTTTGGGATTAATTTTTCTATGTTTCAGTGTTTTAAGATTACTGGATTACCTAAAAGGGTTAGCAATTTTCTTTTTCATTATGATTTTGTCCTTTTTATGTTCACTGTTTTTTTCCTCCTGAATATCTGAAACTCTGGCTCACTCATTTCCGATTCTGTTTTTAGTAAATGCAACACTACCTTACTTGAAACCCAGCAGACAGTTGTGAGTGTTCCCTTGATATATTTATTTGATCCATGCAGCTGCCAGGCACAGATGATCCCTGGTTTTCAATCTAGAAGCCAAACAGGGACAGATTAAATCCAGGGATGACAGGTGTGAGTCCAAAACTGTCTGATGAGGTAGAAAAACACAGATCCACAGGTATTTCCTAAATAAAAAAAAGTGCAGAGTAATGTACAGACCAAACATTAATGACACTGTGCCTTGATCAAAGAGGATTGCGTTTCAGGTCAATGTTGTGTTCACTGTCCTGAATTTATCAGGTTTGTCTTTCTGGCAGGAGTCTGCAGCAGCTTCTAGACTATGATGGAAATGATGTGGAAGAGATGTTCCTCCTCAACTTTGCTGTAAGGGCATTTTCTGTTGCATTTATCACCACTCTAAAATACATATTCATCTATAGCCTGACAGTTGATATTTTCTAGTGCAACTAGTTGTCATGTAGAACAACTGGCAAGCTACTGTCAAAGTGCATACAGGCAATGCAACAAGAGTCAAAAGAAGCTCATGTACTTTCAAAGCTTATCAGTCTTAAGCAAAACACAATATTTGTCTGTTAGGTTACACATTTTCTTTTCTTCATCTTTGTATATGAAGTTTTGGTTGACATGAACTGTCAACTTGCTGCCAAAAAATCTACAAAATATCAGTGTGTGACTCTTTGTTGTTCACATGTTCAGATCACCAGAGAAAACTACGGCATGACAGAAGTAAAGGAGCTCATCCCTGGTGGAGAGAGCATCAGTGTGGACAAAAACAACAGGTGAGGCAGTTCCACAAATGAAATATAAAGGCAGCAATTTTTAAAGATTAGGTCTCAAATTAATCAACTGTCTTGCAAAAACAAAACAACCCTTCTTTTCAGTTTTTAAAACCCTCACTCTGTTCTCTCTGAAAGCTCAACAGATGAGTCTACGGTTTTCTAATTTGTTTCCCTCCAGCTCTGAGATTATCATGCACTCACACAGCTGGCAGCTTGTACCCCATTGTCCCAGCTGAAGGTCACGTTCACGTTGGAAACATAAAAAACAAAGGTTTAGGTGGTGTCACCAAGTGTGGTTTTTCCACCATCAGGGTCTTGTTTTTTGCTGATTGTCCTTGTTGCACTGGCGCTCATCACAGCATTATGTGCAGGGTTGTGATGTGGGTGGTGTCAGTGTGTCTGCTGGTGTGGGACAGATGGCAAAAACTGTGAGAAGTTTCTGCAGAAATCCCTTCAATACTACAGATACATGAGATAAATGACTATAAAACGCCAACCAAAAGGAGAAATTCATCAAACTTAAACTTGAAAAGAGGATCAGATCAATGAGTTTACTCAGAATACATTTTAAATAACCAGTTCCCTGTAAATGGTTCTGCACTTTTTCTTCACAACTCTTTTTTTTGGCTAGGCTGTGTATTTTTCTGTAGCTTTCCTCAGTTGTAGAATAAAGCAAAGCAGGTTTTCCAGGTCACACTAGAGCTGAAGAGATTATCAGTTTAATCTACCTAAACAACTCCTGGAATAAGACGTCACTGAGGTGTCAGCAACCTCAGATCAGGCTGGATGAAGAGGTTGTTGATGAACAACATGATAAAAGAGGAAGAGTGTGTTCACAATCACACTCTCATGTCTGAATTAATCTTTGACTCAGACCTGACTGCAGGACACATCAATGATGAGAAACTGTGCTAAACTTGTGACTTTGTGTTTCAGGAAGGAGTTTGTGGAGGCCTACCTGCGCTATGTGTTCACGGACTCTGTGAGTGAGCAGTACTCCGCCTTTTCCTCAGGCTTCCTAAAGGTGTGCGGCGGGGAAATCCTGTTGTTGTTCCAGCCGTCTGAGCTGATGGCCATGGTGGTTGGCAACAGCAACTACAACTGGGAGGAGATGGAGAAGGTGGGTGTGGGGTTTGAAAATCTTGTGCTTCGATGATCATGTCGCACATGAAAGAAAACTTTTTCATTGTGATGCCTTTTCTGTGCAGAACGCTGTTTACAAAGGGGAATTCACAGCCACTCATCCGACCATCAGATTGTTCTGGGAGGTTTTCCACGAGTTCCCTCTGGAGAAGAAGAAGCAGTTCTTATGTAAGCATCTAAATGCCTCATCACTCGATCCCAGTGCTGGTTCAGCTCTCACGCTCTGACCCTCACACATCTCATAAACACTACAGTGAAGTGCCTGTTGTTTGAAGAGAAGGAGATTTTTCAGATAGTAAAATAAATTATATTTTCCTCTTTCAGTAAAGGCATAAAAAGCTTGAAAAAGAACTTCAACACCCTCTCTTGTCTCAAACACTCAAATTGACCCTTCTGCTATTACACTATTTCAGTGGTTCCCAACCTAATTTGAGCCATGACCCCATTTTTGCATCACAATTTTCCAGTAAACCCAAAGACTTTCTAGAATTAATGTCTCCGCAACAGAACGCGGCTTCATTCCCCTAGAAATGACATTGCTCAGCTTCAAGAACTTTTTCTGTCCTCTCACCAACTGTCACATCCAGTGGCGTGCACAGACATTTTGAAGGGCAGGGGTGAAAGAAAAAAAGGGCTGATACAGAGTGTGTATGTTATACCAAGAGGACACTAGTGTGTTTTTCAGCTCCCAGGAGGTCAGTTCATCATGTTTTAACCAGCCAAAAGGGCAGATAAGTGTGGTTCACCAACCTGAAGGGCACCTCAGTGTGTATTTATGCTCCCAAGAAGGCAGTTTAGCTCAGATTTTGTCTCCAGAGAGGTCACTTTTGAGCTGAGTAATTGTTATTACCCACCCTTAGTAATAACAATTACTATAATAACTATGATAACTATAATACAACTATAATAATTACCAAGGCTGGGCAATTAATCCCTAATTGGATTAAATCGCAGTATAACCTGTTGCGATATTCTAATTGCAATATTTCCACAACCTGTGTCGGAAGACTGATCAACTTTTTCGCAGTAAATGTTTTATCCTCTACACAAGTGTTAATCAACCCTGCTAAACCAAATAGCAAAACTGTTGAAAACTACCTGTGCAAGTTGAACAATCTAGTTGGTGAAAACAGCAAGAAGTAGCTTTAAAATTAAGTCTAAGGTGGCAAAAATGGTCAAAGAGTAGCAAAAATTGGCAAGAAAAGTGGGAGAAATACTTGCGAAATACTCGGAAAGTTGCAAAAAATGGTACAAAAGTGGGAAAAAAAAGTAAAAAGTGTCTAAAATTGGCAAGAAAATTGTGAGAAAACTTGGAAAATAGTCAGAAGGTACAAACAATGGGGAAAAAAGTGACAAAAACAGTGAAAAGAAGTGAAAAATAGCCAAAGGCAACAAAAAAGGCAAGAAAGTTGAGATAAAACTTAAAAATAGTCTGAAGGAAAGGAAAAATAGTCCAAAGGTGGTGGAAAAAAAAAAGAGAAAAGTGACCAAAATAAAATATAAGTTGCAAAAAGAATGTCATGGGTTGTGTAAATGTTCATTTCCTACAATGTGTTCTTTTAAAAGCACAGGAGGGGGGCGCGGATGGCCGAGTGGATATGGCTGCGCACCATGAGGCTTGCCCTCGAGCGGGCAGCCCGGGTCCGAATCCGACCTGTGGCCCATTTCCCGCATGTCACTCCCCACTCTCTCTCCCCTTTCCGACGCTATCCACTGTCCTCCTCTATCCATTAAAGGCACAAAGGCCAAAAAAATAACTTTAAAAAAAAAAAAAAAAAAAAAAAAAAAAAAAAAAAAAAAAAAAAAAAAAAAAAAAAAAAAAAAAAAAAAAAAAAAAAAAAAAAAAAAAAAAAAAAAAAAGCACAGGATGGGGAACCTAGAAATAATCACACAAAAAAATAACAATTGCTATACAGGGAAGAATAATCCCAATTAGAATATTTTGCAAATTATTCAGTTCTAACAATTACTGGACATTTTTGGTGACCCCAGGCGACCCTACTTGGGGTCCTGACCCCCAGGTTGAAAAACACCGCAGTGTTTCTATTTAAATATTGAATTTTGAAGATGAGTTGTACTTTATCTTTAAGCCCCTGCTGTTTTTGTTTGTAGTGTTTCTTACCGGAAGTGACCGCATTCCCATCCATGGCATGGAGAGCCTGCGAATCGTCATCCAGTCCACCACAGCGGAGGAGCACTACCTGCCAGTAGCCCACACCTGCTACAACCTGCTGGACATGCCCCGCTACCAGACCAAAGACATCCTGCGCCGCCGCCTCACCCAGGCTGTGGAGCAGTATGAGGGCTTCAGCCTGGTCTGAGGAGGGGGGGCCGCAGCAGTTTTGATGCACTTAAACAGCAATACGCCATGTCAGTGTCAAAAGACCATAAGGTGGAAAGCCCTTCACTTTATATGCTCCTACAGGATTGTTATTCATCCTATATCTGAAAGGTCTATCTATGTAAATGCAGAGTATCGTCGTTATGGTATTGGGCCAAGTTTTCAAACCTCTTAAGAGCATTTGGAAAATATTTTAAGGTCTTACGTATGATTTTTTCATCATTCTCTGTTTATCAGAAAAAGAGACTAAATGGGATCATGGAAATGGGAAGACCTAAATCAAAAGCTAGAGAAGATTACTTCGGACTCTGATTTGGATGTTTGCATACTTAATTTTTTGTTCTCTGTTTTTTACACAGCTGTGTATTTTATATTAGCTCCTTAAATTCTATTTTTCACCGTTAAAGGATTTGGTTGTTAACCTTGGAACAATATATCAGTTTTTTTGTTACGCTTAATTTATTAAATAGAGTTGTTATATTTTGACAAAATATAGTGTGTACATATGTATGTAAATAGCACTTTGAATATAATCTTGGGGAGTGTTTGTCCTGCTGATCCTTTTGAATCTTGGCACCAGCATGTCCTCTGCCTGAACTAAAAGACTGGAGGAGAACCAGGTGGAGGTGTGCAGGATTAAATGTGGGTAATATTATTCGCATCCCTGTTTCCTTTTTAGCTGTGGGGAATATAGGACAGCTGACTTTGTCTTGAACCTGCATTCAACAGTGTTGCCTTCTACAGCAAAAACCTACTCGAAGAGCTGACTTTCTAAGTCTTGGTAGTTGTTTTCTGTGTGCATGTTTTTGAGTGAGAGCATAGGGATGTGACTCCTTTTTAAGTTTGATATACAGACACAGAGTAAAGGTTATTAGCTTTCTGACAGGGCTCACTAGGTAGGAAAGCCAGCAACAAACACACCAACTAGCACTTAAGCTCAATAAAATGCATAGGAATTTGTCTGCATCAAGCTTCTCCTCCATGCAAACATCTTAAAGTCAGTTATGTTGTTTTGAAAAAGAGCTCATTTTTGCCAGTTAGAAATATAAAAATGAAGAACTAGATTTGTTGAGATTTTACCCTGACTAAGTCAAAATTTTGAGATAAGAAGCAAAAATTTGAGAAAATATAGTCAAAATTTTAAGATAATACTGTCAGAATTAGGAGAAAATACAAATTTTGTGTAAAAGAGTCCAAATTTTGAGATAAAAAGTCAAATTATGTGACCAGAAACTCAAATTTTGATTATCAAGCATACATTTTGAGAAAAAAGGTGGATATTTTTAGACAAAAGTCAAACTTTTGGGGATAATCATGTAAAGTTTGAGATAATAAAGTCAAAGTTAGAGGATAAAAAGTTACAAATAATAATTGATTATAATTGAAATTTTGACTATATCAAAATTTGGCCATTTAGTTTTGATTTTCACTTTTTCAAAAAATGGACTGTATCATTCCGAAATCTTGACTTTTTCACTTAATTTCTCATTTGTATCTTATAATTTGGAGTTCTTTACTAAAAGCTTGACTTTTTCCTCATAGTTTTGACTCAGTCATCTCAAAACGACGCTATTATCTTCAATTTTTGCCTTCTTGTCTCAAAATTCTGCCTTTTTATCTTACAATTTTGATTTATTTATTTATTTTTAATCTTAAAATTTTTAAATTGGGGGTGGGGGGGCACCTTAGCAACGCTCAGGCTGTTGCTGAGCAACTGTCCAAAGCCAAGTGCGGCCTGGTACCTCAACAGTAAAGCCTTATGTTAGACGAAGTCTTTCTTTTATCTTATACATATCATGACAAAGTATGTAAAATTGTGATAGTCAAGCTTTGGAATCACTGTTGGCAGATGAAAAGGCTGTTCCAACAGAACAGGCCGTTTCCACGTCTTCACTTGGCTGAACCAACCGGCTGCGAGCTCTATCTTATCCTGTAGCTATCTACTGGAGCTCACGCACAGAAAGCTAATAACCATTCCTCAAGTTGTCCTTTGAAACTATATCATTCATTCAAATAATTATAATAATTGTAACCAGAATATTCTCAAGTTACAGATATTTAAAATTTGAAGTTTTTGGCAGGGTGATATTTTAAGTGCATATAACACATAGGCTGTAAACAATATCTGTCTTATTACTTGTTTCAACACATATGAAATCAAGTTATGCTGTATTTATATTCCTACAGTGAAACCCTCTAATCCAGAATGATGTTTCAATTAGGTCGTGCATCTGTGTGAACTGTGTGAAATGACATATATCTTTATTTTTATATATTTCATACATGACAGTTATGTTAGACAGTTGATGTGCCCTGATTAGCAGGTCACACTGACACATTTAGCAATAAAAACCTGAAATTGCCCAATATTGCATTACTTATAACTCTGGGCTGTTCTTTGACAGGTCTTAAACACTGGAATCCTTGAAAAGGTTTCTTAGGAAGGTTTATCCTCTTGCTTAGCTTGATACTGCATGTACACATACATTCTACATGTTCAGTCAATATTGGTCTGATTTAACAGATTTTTTTTCCTGCAGTTTAGTCCTATGCAAAGATTTGTGCAGCCCTTGACTTATTATGCACCTTTTGATGTGCTACAGAAAATGTGATTTGCATATTTGTTGGAAATCTACACATATCTCTCTGTCCTAGGCAACTTTTTAAATAAAAGAAAACTGTCAAAGCATTTTTGCAATGTGTTTTTGTGGTTTGTGTGAAGTTGTTCAATGTGTCTGTACTAAGTTGTGCAAAAAGAGTCCACCCAGTTCAAAGCTCAGTAAAAATATGATTTCATTCATAATATGTACAAAATACAAATATAATTATGTACTAAAATGTACACACTCAAAATCCATTAAGCCTTGCCAGTGTTTACATTCAGTCAAAACAAAGTACACACTGATAATCATCCATTTTGGAGAAATAAAAGGAAACGTACACGCTTAGAGACGTAAACATACACACAGATCTGTATTTACAAAAAGAAGAAAAGAAAGAAAGAGCAGAAGAGACAGAAATTCTGATTTCTATCCTCAAGAGTCATCTCACAAATATCAGTGAGCACAAACATACCAGTGATTTCAACAAGAAATAGCTTATTTCACATGGAGTAAAGAGGAGCAAAAGAAGCACAAATATACAGTCAATGCCTCAGAAAGTACCAGAGATCAGGAAAACAAGCTGTTAGATTGAATATGTTGATGGTGATGAATATTTTGGTTTGCTGTATTTACTCTGAGTCTTTGGGTTATATTAAAACTAGAAACCACTCCTTTAAGTGAGTACAAACATAGTTTAACTTCTATAGAAGCTATATACGAACATTTCAGACACATTTTTAATGGTCATAACTGAAATAAACTATTGAGTCAATACTGTTAAGCTGACTGAAGTTATACAAAAAGTAACATCTCCCTTAAAAAATACACAAATCATGATCACTAAATCCTTCTTTTTTTTAAAAATTCAATAATTTCATTAGTTTCCTTACGGGGTGCTTTTTAAGACTTCTACAGGTGAATTATGAGATAACTTTTCTGTTTTGATAAAATTCAAAGGAAAGAAATAAATTATAAACAGATAAAGTGTGATTTAGGTTGCTTATGTGCGTCTCTGCTTGAGTCTGGAGGAAATCAAAGTCCTCTAGTGAAGGTGAGTCTTGGCGGGAACATAAAGCACAAACTGTATGATTTCTCTAGCAGACTCAGCATCAGTCCTTTGAAAAGTCTCTTTTTATTCACACTCAGATGAACTTTGACGAGTCTCTTTTGCTGATGAGGACTTCTAGCAGCCGCAGTTTGGCTTTGACATGCTTGTATTCGCTGTACTCCACTGCCAGTGGGGAGCGGTCCTCCTTCTGCGCGTTTCTGTGGTGACAAGAAAACAAACATTAGAAAAATTAGATGGTTCAGGGGTGGAGAGGCAATTTTGTGTTTCTCTCTTTATTTTTCTTATGCAGTACCTTCCATTCTGTCTAAAGAACTGGTCCTCGAACTCTTTCAGGTTCTTACGCAGTCTCTTTTTCTCCTCTCGAGTCTCCTGGAGCTGCTCCACAAGTTCCTGCCTGTATGAGTGTGAGCAAAATTACCTCAGTATATCACTTCAGAGCAACATTTCTTTGTGCTTTTTCTGGTTAAACTCCTACAACCACAGGTAAGTCTTACAGCTTGTTTAAGACAGTTTGTTTTCGTTTCTTCACAGCGACTTACGTGGTGGCTGAGTGCAGGTTTGACAGCCTCATGTCCATCGTGTTCTTAGATGGTGAGAGTTCGTCCACAGGTGAAATGAAACCGTCCACTTCCTCATCCATGTGGTCCAAAAAGCCCAGCACGCTGATGTCAGGCCGCACAGTCACCATGAACTGGTTTTTTGTCTCCCCATCATCCTCTGAGCCATCCTCCTCCTCCTGTAGGAGCAGAAAGAGTTAAAAATCACATCCTCATTATATCCAAGCATGCACTGTTAGAAAAATCGATGCTGTTGGCCAGTCTCCAGGTTCAAACATTGCTGTTTGAGATGATCGTGCAGGGTTAGTCATCAATGGTATGATAATGTTACAGCAGCAAAACTCACATCCACGTCCCTGTTTGTGATTTATGAGTTAACCCATTAGTACATGAAGAAAGAGGTCAACTAGAAGACACACAGACCACTGAGTACAAACTTAACATCAGCCACGAACCAAAGAAACACTGATCTTATTGCAAAATGCACAGAGCAAACCAATTAGTTGGATTATGTTTCTCTTCTGAACCTGAGTGAAGGATCAGTCTGGTTTATCACAACTTCAGTCTTTTCTTCTCTTCATACAATCACGTCTTCTGACTTAAACAGTTTCTTGTCTTTTTCATAAACAGAGTATTTCTTCAGCCGTCAAAACATTATAATTTTTACCCATAATCATTTTGATGAGTATGAAGATTTTCTCAATTTGGTTCCCATCCTACTTATCTGACTCTTTTGAAATCAGTGTGTTACTTGACCCTGAAACTGCAAGAAAAAAAGAAGCTAAAGCTGGATACAAAAAAGCCTCGAGCTGTGAAAAACCAGAGCTTTTCACTAAATAACACATCAACTGTGCACACATCTGGATAAAAAAATCATCACACACTGAATCAAAAAACAACAAAACCAGCCCTCTACTGATTCTTCTTCTACAAGAGCTGGTGGCATGAAACAGGCAACCAGCCAATCAACAGGCAGCAATCAGCATCATTAGAGGGGTAAATGCTAGTTCCTCAGAGAGGAGAGGGGGGGGTTGGGAGAAGCTGTCAAATGATTTTATTCAAGCAACAGCAGCAGCAGCAGCTCTTCACCTTGATGTCATCGAAGAAAAGAGCTGTTTCGCCCTCGATAATGGGCTGAAGGAGGGGACCTCTGCGCTTGCTGGAGGGAGAACCCTGTGGTGATGGTTAAGAAGGAACCGTTAACCACGCCAACACGCTCACCGCCGTGTTTACAGTTGGTCACATTTCAGAATATCTAGTTTTTCTCGCTGGCTTTTGTGATGTGGCTACCTGAGAACTAGGGATGTTTCTTGAAAAGATTTTATTGACTTGTTTGGAACCTTGAGCTTGCCGTAGTTATACTGTAGTCTGCCATGAGCCTGCAACCCCTCTTTTGGGAAACATTTACCTGTTAGATTTTTGACATTTTTGAGTTTTAGTTATGGTTCACAAAAAGGTATTGTGATGTTTCTGTGATGAAAGTTAAAATTCTGTTTAACTTTCTGTATAAAGGCAAATGATGTCGATGGATTGAACCATTTCTAATCAGTTCTTGAAAGGAACTGGGAGATCAGTTGCTGCCATTCAACAGTGGAGCAGTGATTTTTCATTACAAAAGCAGCAGCCTGAGGTTCATTTGACTCAAATCTTTCATGTCATTCTCATGACCTGCAGCATCGTTTCCATCATGGAGGTTAGAGCTGCTTTACGTAACAAACTTAATGCAGATTGTATATTACATAAAAAGGATGCTAACCTATAGAAATTACCATTTTATGCACCTATTAATAAATCAAGGGAGCATTAACTGATTGTTGTTTGAATTGTAGGACAGTCAGCTGTTAATGATGTCATTTCCTGTGAACTCAATCTGCCACCTATGAGTTCCCCAATGACCCGAGCAGTCACTGAGCTGCTAAAGCTGGACTTAGAGCCCTGAAAGGTGGATCACACGTCTGTGGCACGGCTGCTGCTGCACGCGTTCCCACAGCAGGTGCTAAAGTCAGCATGAGCTGAGGATTAAGTGTCTGCTCCAATCTGATACTGAGGTGATCTCTGCCACATTCACGTCAAAGAGGACAACTGTGGAGGGAAATAAAATCAAAGGTTAAGCTGTGACACTTACGATGACGGGGATGGTGGAGGCTCTGATTAGGATCTGCTTCACCAGGCGATATCTGTCGTACAGAGGCTTCATGATTTGTCTCTCGCTCTTTGTAACCTTAAAAAAAAAGGAGGCGGCAGAAAGATTCATCTGGTTAGAAGTTAGCAGTGTTAGCTTCATTTCCTCGTCGGTCTCGCTGCAGGCTAACTTACTACAGCACTGACATAAACACAAAATGACAGCTGACCCAGTGTGGCCAGCAACAACTTCTCTGGAGCGTGAAGATCATTAAGCGCTAACCACAGAGGGTCGCAGCATGTGCAGGGACTACATGAAAATCAGATACATTCCTGATGTATCAAAATACTAAAAGAGAGGAAGGCACAAAAAAATATCCTTCCCTTTATTTTTAGCTAGCAGACTAAACTAACACACACCCTGGGCCCAGAAATTTATCACCCTTCACGTGAGATCTAGGTCACAGTCCAGCAGCTAACAGGATTTTTCTTGTTTTGGCCGACATAGATGACAGGAGATCATCTTAAGTTTTTAGGACTAAGGCTTCATGTATCTGTGGAGTAAGACGAGGACTTACTGGTCGACCGTGGATACTCTCGTAGTAAAGCAGAGCTTTCTGCAAGGCAACTTTCTCAGCTCCGATCTGCTCCCGTGTCATATCCTGTCAGAAGAAGAGGAAAACAGATGGTGAGCTGAAACTATCAAAAATAATCTTTCTATGCCACAACACTGCTTTCTAAAGGAAAACATTGCAGCAACATAATTAATTCAAGCTTCCCACCTGTTTCATAATTAATGAAGTTTATCCAACACGTAACATGCATTTGCTGAATATGTTGTCAGTGTTTGTTTTAACCCTGTTCCTGTTGTTACCTTGATGTCCTCAGGACGGTTCACCTCCTCTCTCTTCTCCTGCAGCTTTTTCTGTATCGTCTCCAGGCTGCTCTCCACTGTAGGCTTCGGGGCTTTCTCTTGCTGCGGTTTCTTCTCCAGCTGAGAGCCGAAGCTTTTCGGGAGAGTGTTGCTGCGCTGGCGGGTCAGGGGTGGCAGGTCCTCCTCAGATTTCATCAGCTTGTGTTCTGGAGACACACAGGGAAAAAAAATTGATTTATTTGCCAGATAGTTTGTTACTTGTGTTTTGAGCAGAGATTTCATGTACGAGTCTAACCTTTTAGGTCTTTGCGAAGCTTTGCCAGTTCGTTCATCCACCTCAGCACCTCTGGGTTTGCAGCTTTATCACTGTGAGAAGGCTGGATGAAAAAAAGAAGCCACACATTAACACAGATCTCTTGAAACAAAGAAGCACAAGTGAATTTAGTTATTCAATACCTGGAACACTTTTTCTGCTTACCCTGTATTTGCGCTCCTCTTCAAACCTCTCCTCGTACCTGTGGATCTTCTTCTTCAGGATATGGATCCTCTTTGTGAGCTGGGCAGACGTGAGCTCCTCTTTCTCATCATCACATGAGCCAAGAGATGAACTCCGTCTGCGACTGTAAGGACACACAACCTTCTTAATATAACACAGCTTCTTCCTGCTCCCTCTGCAAACACCATCACGTCAAGTGCTCACCTGGCAAAAGAGTGCGAGTTTGGTGGTGATGGAGGCACTTCAGTGTCGTCCAGGTACTGCTGGCACTGTCCGTATGCGTAGAAACGAGGGGACACCATTGGGTCGCTGTCCTCCTCCAGCAGCTGGCGGATGAGGCGACCTCCAGCATGAGGAGACAGTCGGGCCTCCTCGCGGTCCATGCTCTCCCTCTGCAGTGAGTAAGCTGGCACAGGGTCTGAGGAAAAAAAAACAAACAAAAGAGTAGTGTTAAAATGTGACACCTTATTTGTCCCACAGTCAAACAGGAGATGTGCAAACAGGGACAGGTGTGTCAGGAGATCCTGTTTGGGAGTATGTTGCATGCTGGTCTGCAGACAAATACATCACGTGTCTTTGGTACAAAGACAAAGGATTCCCCACAATATCCCCAAGAGCTCTGTAGTTACAGAATAACAGGATCAAACTAGGGTGTTATCTGGAGGTGGAGCTTAACAGAAATTTGCTTTTAATCCAATATCAAATCTGCTCATAGAGTTTGAATCCTGTTGTATCCTTGATCAGACTTATTCTGGTTTCCTTTTTTTGAAAGTAATATCCAAAAGTTTGTACCCCAAGTTTAAAAAAATTCTATTTCATCATTTATTTATCTCTTGTTTAACAGACTATTTAATCACTCAGTAATAAATCACGTTGTTTTAGCTTAAACCAAAACTTACGACTCCACTAGGAGTCTAAAATCTCAAAGGTAATGCCAAAATAATCTAACTGCAATCAGTTTTCCTAATATTGCAATTGTGATTTATTGTGCAATTAATTTTAGGTTCCCTGTCTTATGTGTTGTGGATATCAATTGCTATACTGAAGGGGATGATATTTTTTACTATTCCTTTTTGAATAAGAAAAGCAGGATTTTAAAGAAATCCACTAAAGAAACTCTGTTTTTTTTTTTTCAAGATATTTTTTGGGCTTTTCTGCCTTTAATCAGATAGGGGGGACAGTGGATAGAGCAGGAAATGGGGTGAGAGAGTGGGGAGTGACATGCGGGAAACAGGCCACAGGCGGGAATCGAACCCGGGCCACCCGCTCGAGGGCAAGCCTCATGGTGCGCGGCCATATCCACTAGGCCATCTGCGCCCCAAAGAAACTCTGTTTGCATAAAAAAATATCATAATGTCATGAAAAGTTCAATATTTTTGGTTGATTTCAGAAGGTGTAATCTAGATGTTTTATAGACTCATTTTACATAGCGGGAATGATTTCAAGCTTTTATTTCCTGAAATGTTGATTATTATGGTTTACCAATAATGAAAACCCACAATTCAGCATCTCATAGAATTAGAATGTTACTTCAGATCAATAAAGAAGGGATATTTACAGAAATGTAAGAAAAATTTGCTACTTTTCCAATTCTGCCCCTCTCCACCCATTTTTGCTACTTTAAGAACATTTTTTCCACCTAAGACTTATTTTTAGTGCCTTTTTCCACCATTTAGATTGTTTCTCTTGCAAATGTAGTTTTCAACAATTTGGCTCTTTTGTTAAATATCTACTCCATAAAATTGCATCTGGTGTTCTGGCGCATTTGAGGTTAGAGAAATATTGCACTTTCTGAGGAGATTAGAATACCACAACATGCTATATTGCGATTTTTAATTTGCAATTAATTGCCCAGCCCTAGACAGGACTGACTTGCAGCCTTGTAGCAAATAAAAATCCTACCTTTCTCTCTGATTTTCTTAAAAGTATGAGACAAAGACACTGAAAAAAGTTTTTTTAGATGATCAGTTCATACATTTTTCTTCCTCTTGCCTAACTTTTTTTGTATTCTCCTCAGCCTTGTTTACATCAGCCGGACATGATGAAACTCTTCTCTTGACGAGAAGAAAAAAAAAAAAAAAAAAACCCTCCTCTGGGCCTTGACAGTTGCAGATGTTGTTCTGAAGCCGTGGGTAAGACACACCTTCCTTTCCCCCCTCTGTGTGTCCCCTGGTGGTTACAGTCTCCACTCTGGTAATAATTATGTCTGGTGAAAATAGCCATGCAGATACCCCTGACAATCCCAGGCTATTAATAATGCCTGCCTCTCAATAGGATAATGTCAGGGCGGGACCCCTGCTGAGATGCACAGTAGTGTGAGTTTGTATTAAAGTTCCACTTTGCCTGGTGAGACATGAAGCTACTCCATGTCTGTCCAAACACGTGAGAGTGAGACTAGACAGAGAAGGATCGTTTGGTTTGAGAGGGTTGACTGTTAAAGAGGTGTACAGAAACTGTGAGAAAACATGCTACTCCGAAAGAAAAACAATGCAGATTTCAGGAACACAGGGGGAAAAGCAGCATCAGGTGTCAGGAGACGATGGAAATGCACAAAGAAGTTGTGTTACAGGGGGAAGGGATAAAGGGAATGGAAACAATCTGAGAAGGAAACCAACCGTCTGAGTAAATATTCAAGGTGTCAGGAATCGCCCAAGAAAATATGCATGTCCAGTTTAAAACTGCATATGCATATTTTTCTAAGCTGGGGTAAGCTTGTGCGTACGAGAAGAGACGTAGCTCAAATTCCAGCTTTTATCCCAGAGGACTCCATGAGCTTCAAGGTACGTGCAGTTTGTGAAGTAGCCACTCTCTGGCATGTTGAAGCTCGCTCCCAGCGGCAGGTGAGCGCCTTCCATTTAGCTCTATTATTTCGCTCAGAGTGCAACGAGATGTAGTCGGCCAGCATTTGAAATTAATCCCTTAAATCAACCACTACTACAAGCACTAATGAAAGAAAAAAACATGCCAGTTTGCCATTTGGCTAAAGGTTGTTGTGAGCGCAGTGCTCAGCCACAATGTTCCAGATCATTCAAGCATGTTGCCATGCAGAGGTAAAGGTCATTCACACAACCTTTTCTCTCTCTCTCTCTCTCTCTCTCTCTCTCTTAGACATGCAATTAGCAGGAAAGTAAGTCAGCACTGGCTATGAGGTATCAAAACACTTACCATCACAAAAACTGAGTTGAAAAAGGTTTTTGAAATCAAGGAAGGGTGCGCTAAAGAACGGAGAATCTAACAAAAGAGAAGAAGGGAGAAGAGGGGAGAAATGATGAAGAAACAGAAACGTGGAGCAGAACTAGGAAAGCACCAAAGATGAGAAATAATAAAAAGCATTTCCTATAAAGTGTTTTCAATCAACTCATTAAAAATATATTATTATTACTATTATTATCATTATTATTACTTGCATAATTATCATTATTTCCCTAAACTCTCATAGATTCATGAACCATCTCTTTCCATTATTGCCAGCACACAGGCAAGGACAGATCAGCGCAAAATATCAGGTCACCATGACAGGCGCTGGCACAAACTGTACTGGGACAAAGGTCCCACACCACTGCCTAGAGCCCTCATCCATTATCAAGGCCATTTGTCCAGTACTACACCCCCTGTGCAGTACCAACACTTCATCCTGACAGAATCTGCAACACCGCTTCATTAACTGCTTATTTGTCTTTGATTATTTTACCAGAACATAAATCCCTGTGTGACTCTGGAAGAAGTTAACATGCCATCAACATCAATATCACTCTCATGTTCAACTTTCAGAATGCAAACACAGTAGTAGTTAGTAGTCAAAACACCCTGTTGGCTCTTGTGTTTCAAGGGATCTGATATGTTTACCACTCATGCACCTAAAAGAGATACTGTATGTGTGCACGGCCTGTCACAGCAAATCATGCAGCCTCCCTGTGGCGTCCCTGCTGCCATGGCCTCAGTTGTGAATTCAGGACAGAATGTACAGGAGGGAGGTTTAAGAGAGACGCCAGTGATGCAAACGTTGGCCAAGTGATCTAAAACAAAATGTTTGTTTTGAGAGGAGCTTGGATTCTAAATTTCCCAAATAAACTGCACCAAACACTTCCTGTTACATCCCTGCGACATCATTTCAATTACAAGCATCGGGACAGTAACGCCAAACCACACCTTTAACTCTGGAGGAAGCAATTTAAGAAATCATGAAGCTTGTGTTTTCATTTTTTAAATTTTGCACATTCTTATGCCTGCACTCCTTCATCTTTATAGAAATTAAGTTTGGCAGATTAAAAAAAAGAAAAAAAAAAAATTTGTGGACTCTTGTGTGCACAGCAACAATAAGAACCTCTGTAAATCTGCTTTTTCATGTATCCCATTTGGCCACTAGAGAGCCTCACAAAACTTGCAATAAACTGCTCTTGCCCCAAAACTGAACCTGTTGAAGCTGACAGATTTATCACATGGAACAATTTCGCCCTGACTACAGCATTAAACAGGAAACTGTGGTGGTGTGGGTGGAGGGGGGTTTCACACAATATCTGCAGTGTGAGGATGATGGAACATGGTAAATGGACTTTTCTAGACTTCCAGACCACTCAAAGCACTTTAACACCACATCCACCCACTGATCCAGGGGACGCCACACATGTCCTAACAAGCCCATTAACTGTATCAAATTAGAGGAGTAAACCTGTTGGTTATCATTCCAGTTAACAGTAAAGAAAAACATTCAACTTCTCACCGCCTGACATGAAAACCTCCACCCACCTGTGCTGTGTTGCAACGTCCTGACAAAACAATCACAGTGTCAGTGCACGGCGGCTGTGCA
This sequence comes from Thalassoma bifasciatum, assembly GCA_008086565.1. Taxonomy (NCBI): domain Eukaryota; kingdom Metazoa; phylum Chordata; class Actinopteri; order Labriformes; family Labridae; genus Thalassoma; species Thalassoma bifasciatum. Next base: position 607,084 of record RPOG01000005.1, read on the forward strand.
CTGTTTCCTTTTGCAAACTGCATAAACAAACACTTATAAACAATTATAAACTCAAAAGCTCGGTCTGAAAGCAAACAGTTGGACAGAGAGGCACGTGACAAGTGAACCACTCGTGACTGTATCTGCAAACACTGCATTCAAAATTACACTTGATGAGCCAGCATCAATAAAGTAACATGGCACACTATGTTTAAATTTGATCTGGTGCAAAGTTTCCCCTGAATGCATGTGCACAGATCCGTCTAACATCACTATTTCCAGGGTGACAAAAGCAAACACGACCCTTATTAAATGGAGCACGAGTGTGACATTTTCAACCACGGTCAATAAACTCTACAGATGTGTGCCAAGTTTTTCAGCCGTAGGTCTGTTGCTACTCTGTTATCACCATTAAAGCTCCTCTTTAATGATTGATTTTCACTGGGAATTACAGCAGCAGCTGAGCCTGGAAACAATCCAGAGCGTGACTTCACCAAGTAACTGATAAATCTTGGTGAAAACATGCTGTTTGCTCTTTTAACAAAAAGCAAGGCTCATGTTTTTCTCTTAAGAGATTGGAGCAGCATTCAAGGTTCCCATGTGGTCTCAGTCAACTACAAAAAAATAAATAACTGGCTGCACTGCTGCCTTATCACGTGAGCTGAGCAAACAAACGTGTCCCCAGTGTGTTTTTCGCCTCCAGATATAGGCAGCTCGAGAACTTAAGAGGATCTTTTACAATTAAATCCTACAGGGGAAGCAGAAGGAGCTACATCAGGGGGAGGAGGAGGAGGAGGAGTGGAAGCAGAAGGTGTGCAGCTGCTACCCTCACACCCATGTGCAGAGTTGGGTTGAAGAGCGTGTTGTCCGGGCTTGTTAATGTGAAAAGGTGCGTGTTCCAGAAAGATCTAGCCCCATCAGAAAGGATCATTTGCATGTGAGTGTGAAATAAAAGCATAAAAAAACAACAGGTCTGTTGACTTACCTCCCCAGTTGTTGTCCTCAGTCAGTGCTGTCAGGTCCAGTCGGGGCACATCCTCACAGCTTGTCTTCTCACAGTCAGGGTCCGAGCCTCGGACCTCGCCACTGCTGCCGACCCTCCCTATGTCACAAGTGATGGGCGACTCCTGGATCTTCATCCTTAGTGTCTTCACAACCATGAGAGAAAAGAGAAGAGTGCTCAACGACAGCAAGCAGCCAGCAAACACTCTTTAAGTTGAGCCACACACTCCCTCCGACTGGCCCTGCCCTAACAGAGGGGGCTGCTCCCTGCCAACCATTGGCTGCTTCTGTGGCCAAAACATCCGCCCATAAGCCTTTGGCGGTGTGTGAGAGAGCTGGAGTGGATTGGCTCCGCCTCGTCTTTCACCCACTGGAATCCCTCAGCCCTCCCTTCTTCCCTCCTTCTTCTCTCTCTTGTTTTCTCTCCCTTCTCTCTCACAGTAGTTTGGTTTGCTTTCTCTCCTTCCTGACATGCATATCTTCCCCACCCCACCCCAGCTCTGCTCTAGACTTGTTTGTTTCACAGCAGCAAGAACAGAAGGGAGGGGTGATCGAGGAGAGGGGAGGGAGGAGGGTGAGGACAAGAAAAAGCACACGCAGATTGTGAGCATGCACACGTAGGCTGACAGGGTGTTTTTTTTTTCTTCCTCTAACTTTGTCCCTCTGCAGTCAAACATGTAGCTCAAAGCAGAGACATTTCACTGAAAGCTTCTTTCCTACCACTGAATTCTTCTTGTACTTCCTAAATCTGTTTAATTTCCAACCCCAAACTTTTGTGCCATTCCTCAATCAAAGCTGTGTAGTTGAACTATACTGTGAATAATTTGGTAGGACAGCATACCTGGCTGGTCATTCATTTAGAGCGTGCCCCTGGAACACTTAGCGCAAAGCCTGTGGGGTCCCATTTCCTCTGTCTGGGCGTGGGACCAAGCTATTTTTAGGTGAAACAGATCAAGACACATGCAACTAGACCTCATAAATGCCACAGACGGCTTACAGGAAGGGGTACACTCATTACAACAGCCCCTTGTTTTGTGTTTTTTTGTTCATCAAACTGAGTTGTTTTTGTTGGCAGGTCTACGTGAGATTACAGTGGAGCAGCATAATTAGTCTCAGGTGTATTTGTGTTTTTGTGTTCATGTGCTGAAGAGACAGCGCGAAGCCAAAAAAACATGATCCTATGAAGTTTCTCCAGTTGTTTCCTTGGAAATAAACTTGATATGATGTAAATCCTGAAGAATGTAACGTGGTGCGAGTGACCAAGGAGCATGAGGACAGTGATTACTAAGAGGGGAATTTTCCGTCAGGTACTCCTCACCGTTGCCGTTGCGGTTTCTGAGTACAGACACCCCCCACCCCCTGTACATACTGCACCAGCCAAGGTCTCATCATCACACATCCAAGAATATTCCTTCTAACAACATTCAGCTAAATTAAATGTTCAGTAATATGAACTCAAAATCTCAGAGTCAGTAAAAGTTACATTCAGCTGTTGTAGCGAGTCTTGGTAACTGTGGGCACAGAGAAAAAATAGGACTCTGACGCTAAAGTAGCCGATTAGAAGTTAGACATTCTGACTTTTACCACTCACACCTGTGCATCTCCTAACATCTAACGTCAAAACTACCCCCAAAGTTTTAAAGCAGTTTTGTGCTTCATATGTGATTGAATAGTTTGTGGTATTCCTATCAGCCCAAATTTATACTCAAGAGACTGTTAGGAGAATCCATATGTAGTGGATTGCAGCAACTCCCTTCGGCCAGAGGACTCACGCAAAGACTCATGATGTATTTGTTTAGAAAGTGAAAGAAGTTCAGAGCTTCCTTTTAACTCTACTTTTCTTTGTTCGAGATAACTTTTTACCGGATCCAACCCAACAAGGTCATGTGTTTATCAACAGCTATGCAACCCTGTTATTTGACGTAGCAGCAAACTCTGAGAGTCTGTACCATAGTTTAGTCCCCAGTTACTCACAGCCCGGTGCTCTGTGTAACCTCAGTGAATCCTGGTTATGTACCAAGAAGAACGAACATAACCTGGATCTTCATTTTACTGACAGCTTCTCAAGTTTAAATAAATCAAAAAGTTCAGCCTGTGTTTTAGCCTCTGGCTTGTGGTTTGGCCTTTTGCCTGTGCTTGAGCGTGTTTTGGCCTTTAGCCCATGCTCTATCACTCCCATGTAGCTTTCTTCTGCTCTCTTGTCCTTTCTCTGCCAGGCGGTCAATCTTTAGTGTCCACCTTTACTACTAAGTGAATCATAGAAACAATTTTCAGCAGAGAAAAACACAAATCCCTCTTCTTACTGCTAAAATTTGTCAGCCAGCGTGGCTTTGTCATAGAGACTTCAACTTGCCCAAAATCAAACCAGTTCTAATGGGGAACCCAGGAATTAGCCTTTAGAAGTAATCTTTCTTAGCACTGATGACCTCAATTTAAATCGGGGTTTGTGGGGTTGTGACCAGACTTTTTCAAGATCACTCAACAGTCCTCATAGTCTCAAGTCTCTTAAAGGCTGTAGTGTATAATTTTTAACAATATTAATGCTCTGAAAATGTGTCTGTTATTTGTCATCAGCTTGTGTGTTCTTTGTTTTGCACTTGATCCATGTTCATTGCTCTTCTTAGTGTATCATCTTGTTAAGTGTTGGCAGGACAGCGGATGCTAACCATACAGTTAAAAGTATTGACTCATTAAGCCCGAAACAGACGTTTTTGTTGCTTTTATATGCAAATTCAATCATTAAGGGCAGTTTGATGAATGACTTGATTAGTTCATGCCACTCAAAACAGAATTCACTCATTAATCCCAGGCACAACCACTGCTCGTGGGCATTACAGTACAGAGTACAATGTTCCCTCACTTTCAGATACTCCGAGCAGAAACGTGGGGGATTAACAAGAGCACAGATGTTACTATGATCCCACAGTGTTCGCATTTAATTCGAATGTACACACACACACACACACACACACACACACACACACACACACCAGACACGCAACATTTTGTTCCCTGGAACATCAGCTACTATGTTCAGTGTAACACACTCAAATCATGATTACATCATCATGTGACGTCCAGCTGGTGCTGGAGCTTGGGGGGATACCATGTGTGTATGTGTGTGTGAATACAGTGTGTTGTGTGTGTGTGTGTGGGGGGTGGGGCAATAGATGATGATTGAACTGTGTTTTAGGGGGCTTAGAGACAGTGTACAAACAAACAAACAAACACTATTAGGAATTTAGACGGCATTTTGCTGAGCTTGCACACAGACTAGAATACACTCTCTCTCACACACACACACACACACACACACACACACACACACACACACACACACACACACACACACACACACACACATAAAAACTGTGGATTTGGCCTGGCATAAGCTTGCTGTCTGATAGCTTTGTTTTCTCTGCACACTTCTCATTTTAAACCACACTCACACGCTTTTATGCACACACATATTACAACTATGAAAACAAAGAATATCAAAGCCCACGGATGGACTGTAACCAAAGTTAGCCTTTGTGCGCCTCATACATAAAACATGTTGATTTATGATCAAATTCTGCCTTTGCTTAAAGCAGTTTTTCTTTGAGCTTACACATACATTTTGACCATTTTTTCTTGAAGAGTTAAGTGCTGAATAAAAACAAACAATGATGATCACAGTGTCATAGCCAACCATTAATTCCTTCAATCTTTTAGTTGTAGATTTATTAGTGAGCAGTTATTTAATCAAAATGCAATGTGAAAATGCTTGACAGCATGTGCACACAAGAGTAGCTGCGTGAATTTAAAGAACATACAAAAATCAGCTGCAGGTGCAGAGGTCATGGTTTCTATGTAAATCTGGAGTTGTAACCCAGGCTTTAATGAACAGCAGAGAGGCTGTGGCACCATGCCGGCTCCAGATGGCCACTCAGTGTGGCACAGTGTGGTGTTGGTTGAGGTTCAGAGCTGTAGCTAGAGCTGCCACTGAAATCCATCTGGACTGCTTAGAAAGAGATTCACCATATTGGTGCAGTACTGCATGATTCTGTTCCTTGGTGCTTGTCCAGATTAAAACTGGAGATGAGCAGATGGAGAAGGTGACTTGTTTCCCTCTGCTCACAGTCACAGACAAACTATCAAAGGTGCAGCCTTTCCACAATGTTGTTAACATGTTACTAGGAAAAAAAATTGTGGGAAATCCCTATGATTCAAACTCTCCCTATGACCAAAGGTAAGATTTCAAGTTTCTCTGGAAATTCAGCTGAGTTCCTGTTTCACTTACTAACTGTGGTAGAAATAAAAAGCATTCACGAGCTAGAGTAAAATACAGGAAGGTTAAGATGCTGGTCAAAACAACAAATGTTGTCACAGATGTCTGATCAAGATCTCAAGACAAGTTGAAAAATTGCTCAAATTTACATCTTCAAATTTACAGGTTCTGAGTAGGGCTTCAAATGCAAATAGAAGGAACAGGAGTGAGACAAAAAATAAAGTAAGTAATAAACGTTATAAAGTGCTAGAAAGTTTTTTCAGCTATCTTCACAGACATAAACATTGTTAGTAGTTAGTTTAATGTAATTTATGTTGTGTTGCTATTTGAAGCGGTTGTTGCTGTCTTGCAATACCTGCTGGATCAATGCGCCCTTCTCTGAAATGGAGAATTGTTGTGCTTTGTGGTTTTAAGCTCCTGCTGCAGGTGACAGAGTTGCAGGCAAGCAAACCTGGCTCTGACAAACACTTGGACCTTCTGTGCTTAAGCTGAAACAAATAAGTCAACCGTAAGAAGTCCAGGCATGAGGTGTGAAAAGCATACTGATGTTTACTTTCAAAATAAAAACCTTTCTGTAAACTAAAAGTTTTAACCAACTGTAAGTCATTTCCAGAATTTTTTTTAAAGGAGCTGTGAACAAGGAGATCCACACATCATATTTTACATGGTGTAGATTTGATGAAGCTTTCGGACGTATATCAGAGTACTTTTTTAAAAGTTAGACCGGCCTCAAGCGAAAACACATCTTTTCAAGACATTAACTTATGCTTCTTCGACAATCTGAGTAAGTGATTTTGTGTCTTATCTCATGCTTTGTGTTCTATCAATGATTTAACATCTCTGCTTCTTTGAATACTGTATTCTTATTGCTGGTACATGTGTGGGTGGGTTTGTGGGTACCTGTGTGTTTGTGTTTTACTCCTCTGTTCTACTGATGTCTGCACTGCAGATGTTATTAGTTTTAAGCTTTCTCCTGTATGATGAGTCAAATAATTTAATGTTTGTGGATATCTGTGTAAATGGATCCTTCACAGACAAACATGCAGGACACGATCCATGATCTAACTGTTCCAAAACACTGAATATAATCAAGAATATTTCCTTCATTTTTCAGTGGTCAGAATGTTTTGGCTCGCAGGTGTGTGTCCAAAGCCAGAGTTATAAAGATTCTTTTTGAGGTTTATTTAAAACTGTAAAATACCCAAGGGATTTTCTATTGTATAAATGCTTCGATGTGAGCGGCCATTTGATGCTTCTGGGACTTGGCACCTTTCTAACTTGGCTCTGCTGACACATTTCAGTTGGTACCAAACCAGCATTTACATGAAATATTCAGTCCTTTCCATCTCCCTAAAATCTGATGCTCTATTTTTGAACAGTGTCACGTGTTGAGTAGATCCAGTGTGTCAGAAGAGGAAGAAGTAGAGCTGAAACAGAAACTGGAGGCCAAAAAAGAGAGAGAGTTGTGATACAGGATTTTTCATTTGAACATACCTGAAGAGGAGGAAGAGGTGGAGAGGTGCTATCTTTTCTTGAAACGTCCTTCCTGAAAGTCAGAAGGAGGAACCACTTAAAAGAAAAGAAGCTCAGAGTGATCACATTACCTCATAATGAATAAAACCAACAATAGCAAAATAATGTGCTCCTATTTTTTTGTTTGGAGGATGTAAAAACTAGAGGAGTTCAGACAGTCACCAGGTCTATCTTTCTTTTGTCTGGCTTTATCACCTGCAGTGTGTGTTATAAACATCGCAGTACGCCAAACATACTAAATCTAAAGATGACATGCAGACCGGTCTGGGGCAGTTAGTGGCTTATACTTGTAAGACAAAGGGTAACAGGTGCTTTGACTTGTCTCTAAGTAGGAGAGAGCAAAGTTGTAGAGGAAAGGGAAGCTCACCATGTGGAGTGACATTGTTTCACATCTTTTAAAGGATCAAAATGGGCTTTATGGGAACTCACCCTTTCTGAAATGTCTCCATGTGGTTTGATCCTGGTCTCTCCACACATTCATTGAACTGAAAAAGATATTTACAAATCTTACATTAGCATGGCTCATAGATGAGTAAACATCTGTCTTCAAATTCATGGAAATCACCCAGTAGTTAGAGAGACTCAAAACAAAAACTTAAACTCCTGGGTGGCGTCATTACAGAGGGGTTTTCTGTAGCCAAAATGTATCAGAAGCACAATTTAGAAAATAGTGAATGCTGTGTAGTTGTACCACAAAAACACTTGAGCTTTTCGAGCCCCTTATCTCCATCAGTGGCTCTTGACACAACAAGTTCACAGCAGGCCCTTGCTTACATCAAACCTCTGCTGTCAACCACTTAGCACAACAAACACCCAACCAATCAGGCTTGTGCTGCCTATCGCACACAAAACTAAATGTATGTCAAGGTATCTCATGTCCTCCGTGCTGTTACATAAAGTTGCTGGCAAGGGGATTCGGTTCCTCGAGTCCGAGAGTGTAAACTCAACCAATTTATTTTTGTCATTAGTTCAGATGGACAGCTGAACTTTGCATTGGAAAGTGTAAATAACAATCTGATTTTGTGCAGGCGAAGCGTAAGAAGAGTCTGTATGGTCGGGATAGTGTTTACTATGTATACACAGTAAACATCACACCATGTCCTGGCTGTGAATTTGATTGCTTTCACACAAACTCCATGATTAGCTTTCACTGCATCCATACTCAGTGTGACAGAATATGCAGCGACTTTGTCTGATTATGATGAATTTCAAACTGTATCTGCATATTTGCATATTTTGGCAAGTGTCCATTGTCAGCAATCTGAGATTCACTAATTATTTATTTGACTTCAGGTTTATTTGTACAAGTTTGTACAGACAGAAGAAAGTTAAAACTCAAGTTAAATTCCTTGTAGCACCCTAAGATACTTGGTGAAGAAACACGATTCTGATTCTAACACTTCTAACACTGTATTGTGTGGAAATTTAATTGATCATGAAACAGTTGATTCATTAGTAACAAGAGCAAGCTGGTACAAAATCAACATGTTTTTCACACATTTGTTGACAGATTATCAATAATCAAATTTGCCATAAGATGCAAAAAAATATAAAGATATTTATTCCACAATCCCCCCAAAAATATTTTTCATTTCATCATCGCTGCGCCATTAAAAATCTTCCAATGTGGAAAATGAGGAACATAGTGGTCTTGAGTTCCCACATTAAAAGACAAGAAGCTCTCTGGAGTATTGTTTTCTTTAGTTTTAAGCAACATTGGAATGAGGTGTATATGATTCAGGGCTTAAAATAATGTCAAGACTTTACAAGGGACTTCAGGATATAAAAAAAGTAAACAGTACATACATCAGACAAAACTGTAAGGGGGAGAGTAACAATCTCCAAAGGAGATGTGGGCTAAATATTGTGAATTTCAATTGAGGATCTGAAACTCATGATGAAATCTTTCAAGGAAGGAGGAAAAAAAGCAAAACATGGATCAGACTGTGAACATAAAAAAAGAATGTAACTCACATGGAGTATGTCATGTAATGATCCTAAATAAAGAAGAAGTACAAAAAAAAGGAAGGACATGTATAATAGTAAGTGTTGCAGTCAAGAACCATTGGTGAACTGTGAAGTTTCATATTATCTTCTATCCAATCTAAATACCATGTTGTAGTTCAGTAAATTTGAAGTTGTGCTGTTTGCAGTGGCAGTCCTAACTTGTATTCTTGTGTATATTTACCAAGCTACACCTAAAACTGACCTACTATAGTGAGAGAGAGGATAAAGTAGGAGAAGCAGTTAAGAAAGTCAGATAAAAGAGAAAAGCAGCAGAGACTCTGCCAAGCTGGTGGGAAATTGCAAAGACAAAGTGTGATGACTCACAGTGTGGGCGTCCTGGTTGTCAGTACGCTGCACTAGTGTTGGGCTGTGTTTCTTCCTTAGTTTGGGGGTCCGCTCAGCGTGACCACCTTGGCCTCCCTGTGAGTCTACGTTTGAGCCTGTGTCTTCTCCCACGCTGACTGAGTTGCCTCTGCCGCTTGACGGGATGTTCTCCTTGTTGGTGCTCGCTCTGATGGATCCAGGTCTGTACTCACACAGAGAGCAGAGCAGAGTAGACATAAGACGTGCTGCTTTCCATCTCACTCTCACTGTTTAACACTTGGGTTCATCTTTATCAGCTTGACATTGGCTGAAATTTCTCAGAGATCTAAAAGCCAAGGACATCTTGAAAGCTCATTTACTTATATCTCTTGCAGCCAATGAGCTGATTAGCACTGGTGCTAAGTCTGTTTACCTTGTATTTACTGTCCACCTGTCTTACCCACATTTTCTGCACTCTTTGGACTGATTCACTCCTCTAATCCATGTGTGACCGATCTAACAGATTCTCCATCAACAAAGATTAGCTCCTTTTTGCAGTGACTCCAGTTGTTATGGCTGTGCCATGTCTCAGTATACGAGTTTCAGCACAGAACAAAACCTTATGGCTGTTTATCATCATCAATCACAAACCGGGGAACTGTATTTCATGAAGCTGCTGAGGTTGAGGCTTCATTGATGAATGGCATCATTATTGAGTTGTGTCAGTAGAGCTCAAAACGTTGACACCTTCTTCTTAAAGTCATCATCTTTATTTTGGTCCCCACATTTTATTTCAACTGTGCGAAGTTATGAGTGAACAGCTGCTTCTTTCACTAACAGTTTTTATTCTAACTGTGGAAAGTGAATGTCATGTGACTCAAACTAGTGGTTCAAGGATGATACATTTAAAAAGGAAATGTTTTCAAAACAAAGGTCAAGCATTACCTTGACTGAAATCAGAAAAAATATGCCATTGTCATTGCACTTGCATACTTATTCTGGTGTCTTTCTAAAACAGAGAGTTTTTGTTGAGGCTTTCCAGGACACAAGTGTTGTGCTGTTTGGGCAACAGAAGAAATATGAGATAAGAATGTGTGCAACACCTGCCACCAATGTCATCTAACACAAACACTATACCAGTGGATATAAACAATGAGATTTACATACTGTGTATATAATAACTGTGTATACAATAACACTCTTCCTGAGACCCTGCTATGCAAACTATACATTATCTCTGTAGTTGATGAACTAAATGTACTGTACATATGTTGTGAGGATACACAACTTGAAGGACACATTTATTTGCTGGGCAATTTGGTGATGCAACTGATGACAAACGGCAGCAGATCACATGGTGGTACCATCAACTTCCAACGACATGGTGATGACAGACTCAATGTACCTGTTTCTTTCTTTGTGTCTCAGTCCCTCTTCCTGTTGCGCCCTTTGGTGTCGACGTCTCTGTCGGGCGGTTGTTAGTGTCAGTCTTGGAGACTGTGGGCACGAGGTCAACTCACAGTCCTGTGAACTTTGATCCCAAAGAGTGTTTACACCAAAGAGGTGCTGCTCCACAGTTGAACAGATTGTCTTGTTCAGGAAACTTGAAGAAAAATCAGAGAGGCAGTTGGTTAGCAATTTGCAATGTGTGGTTCAGTAAAAGTTTCACACCAGAAAACATAAATAAAGGTATCTTTAAGAGAAAATTGTTGCAAGATTACGCAACAAAGCATTTCACTACAAATACATGACAGTAATAATCCACTTACTTTATTGCATCGGGTGTGCAGTGGGCAGGAGAGAGGTGGTTACTGGAAGAAAAACAAGAGGGGAAGGTGAGTTAATGCCCCAGAAACAGGTGGTCACAACAGGTCACTGAGCAACACTGAAAAATCCCCTGGGCTCTGGATCCGGCCCTAGGTGATCAAGGCATCTAGTGTGCATGAGTGAGTGTTAACTTCAGCTGCGTTCAGAGCACAAGTAGGTCCTCTGAGAGCAGAGTGGCCGGCCTCTGGCAGCAAATCTAAAATTAGAGCATCTTGTCTTTATATTGTATATAATCAGCAGGGCTATAGTAATAAGCAGGGAAGGTGTAGTTTATAACATTAGGTACATCCCTTACTGTACACAAATAAAATGAACATTTAGAAAACAAACCGTAAAACTTCAAAGAATTTGAATCTTTCTTCCAAATCTTAGCTACCAATGTCATAATTGCTCTAATTTTTAATTTTACCCTTCCTAACCAGACCTTTCACTGCCTGAGATACGTCATGTTCTTTTTTTCCATGGAGTTCACTTACCTCACCATGTTTAGGGGTGACCTAAAATAATCCTATGTAAACAATGGTGTTGACAGTAACAGCACAGCTTGGAAGATGCTCAAACGATGCACGGGTAAAGGTGGGGACAATGATGGGATGACGGTGCACAGTGAAGGTGACTGTGTTCAAACTGTGTCAGATGACTTTAACATTACAGTTGGGATAATGAACTCTATGGGGACAGCCTTTGTGTGAGATGTTTATCATGATAAATTTAATAAGATCAAGTCATACACATGGGGTGGACATTAACAAAAGATTTAAACCACCAGCATGTGGACAGGAATGCCAAGATATCATTATTATTTCAAGAAGGCACCTTCAGTTTGGTATTGGCTTTATTTACTTAGACGAAAATCATGCTGCTAAAGCAATGAGGGCTATGTCAGGTACCCCAGTACTAATTGTTAAAAATATATATTGTCTTTGGGCAAGACTGGTTAAATATCTTTCTGCCCCTAACTAGTAGTAGACCTGGACCTGAGTGCAATATGTTAAAAAAAACCACAGTTTAATGGCTTACTTATGTTGATGTAACCTCAGACCTTGACCATTTGTCAAGTGCAGTGAACACAGAACACACATGCCCGAAATATGACAGAAGTTTCTAGATGTGTCATGATCTGTAAAGGAGTGTCCTTTGTGCTGCCATCGCATTAGGTATAGAGGTGATGAAAGGATGGACTACTTATTTGTGCCAGGATAAGGTGGCTATGATCCCTCAAGAAATGTTAATAGCCTATCATATCCAGCATGCTGTGGCCTGTGTTATAATTTTAGCTCTGATACTGTCACGGTTTATGATCTTGGTAGCTCCCACACCTTTTGGCTTCTGACTGATTAAGATAAAGCAGAGTTTATCTGATGATCTTAAACCTTGCCTGTGTCGTGATTGCACTGGTGCGCTGAAATCCAGTTCCTTTTCATGACATCCTGAAATACAACCCGTGTTCACGCACAGAAACTGGCGCTTTCATACACCAGCGTGTGCCACATTTAGGCTGTTAATGAAATAAACAGCTGAGCGTGCCTGCTCGTATGAAGAAATTAAATATCTGGTTGCCGATATCATCACCTCAAATTAACTTCGGCTTGGCGCACGGCACAGAAAAAGCGTGAGCATTCGTAAATTTATCAGTGGACGGGATATGTGTGACTTGATGTAGTAATATAAAAACTATTTTTGTTCATAAAGAATAAAAGCAAGAATGGAAATAATGATTAGTCATAATCAAAAACAAGATATTTAAAGAATACTTCAAATATTTAATCATTAAATAGTAGTTGGTAAGGATGGGGTTTCAATAAATCCATTGGATTTATTTAGCGCTAATTTGCAGATGGTCGTTTACAATGGTTTTTCAG